>JAUEJL010041182.1:0-20998 GCA_032274825.1 Drosophyllum lusitanicum
ACTTTAAAAGTTTCTATTGTGTGTATCAAACTTTTAATTTGTTGCTATTGTATGTATTTTGGTTACATAAAAAAGAAAAAACTGTATAAGTTTAGACATACAATAGAAAGTTTAATACGCATACTAGCGATAAATTAAATATTTGATACACACAATAGAAGTTCTTAAAGTCCGATACATACAATAGCAAAACATGGGAAGTTGAATGTATATTCGTGAACTAAACCCATAAATTTAATGTAGTTATAAGATGGATTTAATGTAGTTATAAGATGGTTAAAAGGTGTCCGACTTTCACTTTAATTTTTTAAGTTGACATGCGAGTTTAAAGCTCTTTTAATATATTAGACATTCTTGTTTTTTAGTGCAAAAGATTTTATTGCATAATACCAAACAAGATACACCTTTTCATAAGTTATAATATAATTAACTTTTTCCCATTCTTTGTGAAATTCATAGAAATGAAGTTTAACTAGTTCTCCCTCCATACAAATCTTCCTAATCATCCTATCAAGCTCAGTTAGCTTACCAGATTGGAATTATTTATATGTGAAGAAAACTCAAGAGGTCGTTCCAAGAGTTGTAGCTTATAATATTTAAATTTAAACCTTATTAAGAGTACTTATGACGATCTAAGTCACTTATCCATTAGTCAGCTCATAGGGTTATATGAGCATTAATAAATGAATAATGTCAAATAATCTTAAAACTTAATCTTATACATTCTATAAATTCTTAATAATATGATTAAAACAAGTATTAAAATATTGTCTATGGTCTAATTTTTAGTGTGGGTGGTGGTTGATCCCACCGTGGTCAAGGAGTTTTACCACTCCACAACTATGTGGTCACCTAGTGTGTGTGTGGTAAATAACACATTTTCGAAAGGATGTGCCACACGCACTCTGTCTTTTTCTTTAAATTATAATTGGTTAGTGGCTGTTAGAGAGAGCGGAATGGTTTATTTTTGGCGTGGTGTGGACCTCTACGGTGTGGACCAGTGTTTTTCCGGTCCACTCCACCGTGGTAAGTTACTAGTTGTGGTAAAATCCACATTCTCAGAGAGCTCGAAGTGGGAGGGGCTTAGCTGCTTGGTTATGCCCACCACGTGGTAGAAGGCGGCCTTCCAACTCCATGACGCCGTGGTAGGAGACAGTCGGTGGCAGTGATCACTAGTTCATTACAGGTCTAAGTGGTGGCTAAGTGGTGAGAGTGGATAGCTGACGTAATGGTGTGATGAGTGTGGTGGGAGGTGACCACTCCTAATACTATCAAGAGCAATGTGGTGATAGTTAAGTGGGTTCACAAAGTTGATTTCTCTTTACTTTTCTTTCTTTAATATTTTTTTAGTTTTTTATTGGTTAGTGGAGGTATCCGGTAAGTCCCATAATTTTATATGGTAGGTTGTGATCATTATAAGACTAAGTGGTATGTTAAGTGGTGAAAATAGAAAGCTGAAGTGGTTGTGTGGTGGGGAGTGAGGGTTGCAAACACTTTTAGATGGGTCTCAAAATATGGTGTGGTAGAAAGTAACCACTATAAGGCTGAGTGGCGGAAGAAAACATATGACGTGATGGTATGGTAGGTGTGAAAGTTGCTACCACTTTGTTTGGTAATCGTATACATCTATTAAACGTCGCACTTGTTGGATGCCGATTGATATGGGCCAAATTATACATATTTTCCGTACCAGATTTCCCTCATTTTGGCACCATTATTAGAAGATTTACGTGATTTGATGCCTAATATCTTTAAAATCCATTTTATAGGCTCAGGATGATGACTTGATGATAGATAAAGCTAAAACGAAGGAAAACTGTTGAAGATATCAAGTCTGGCAAGAAATTGTTCTAGGGCACACCCTAAGACATGCCCATGCCTCTCAAGCCCGCCGATGGCACGGTTGTGCCCCTGCCCGTGTCTCTCATAAAATGTGCTCCTTCACTAGGCCAGCACACCCTAAGCACGGGGCTTACCCCATTAAAAAGCACGACCGTGCCTTTGCGTTTTCATTTGATAAAGTTACGGCAAAAATCATACTGGAAAAGGAGAGAAGTCGGTCACCCTCACATTTTCTTCCAAGTTTCAGCCTGCAAGGGTATATTTTCACCAATTTCATCTTTATTTCGGGTCTGGTATAATCTTTCCTACCTTGGTTGTGTTAGATCCGGATTTGATGTGTGATTTGGGTTTGTTTGTAGGAACTATGTTCTATATACTTTGATTTATTTGGATTAGATAAATTCTAGTTATTTGTGTTATGTATGTATGATGGTTTGACTTTCTTGACTTGGATGATATTATATTTTGACTCAATGACTAAGTATATTTGGTTGTATTGATGATATTTCGGGCCCGTGTGGGTATTTTATACATCTATGTTAGGTTTGACTTTATGTGTAAATATTTATCTTCAAGTGTATGTATACTTAAACAAGTGTTGTTATGTTAAGATTGCCACTAGGTTGGTGGATTTTGGTGTGATTACACTTGGTGTGTGCATTTGGGGCATTATATAAGGTTCGTGGATAATGGTTTGGGATTTTGGATATTTACCCAAGTATATGGCTATGAGAAGTTATACTCATGTGTTTTATGTGTATTGTTTGAATCATCAACAGGTTATGTTTATGATTTTGCTAGTCACGGATTGAGGCATGTATATCTTATCTCCATCTATGATTGAGTATTTAGTATTATTTTCCAATTTAAAACCCTTACGCATCAAGAGGTTATGCTTATGTGTTTGGTGTAATTCGTTGTGTCTAAAGATGAATTATTAATTGGAACATGTATACTTTTTGCCCTTTGTACCTAATAAGTTAACGTAGTCACGTCACATGATTATATACATTAATACATTTGGCTAGGGTGTATCTAGTTTGAATGAGTACCTTCTAATTTGAATTTCTTCCTATTGCATGTGCTTTAATTTATTTGCACTTCATTCTTTGTTGTCGACTAGATAATAATGCAAGTTGATTATTAGAAGCATCCGTTCCCTGAGTTCGATACTAGGTCTTACCAAAAGAATTATTCTATATATGGATAGGTGATACTTGCATATCACACGTGTAGTCTATTTCTAAGATGAAACTACTTTTAAAACACCGTGTGTACTCTACTATAATTATAAAAAGTTATGAAGTGGTTCGTGCGTGTCACCGATGTTGCTAGAAAATGAAAGTTTAAAAAAGATCCAACTCATTGTTTGACTTGATTCACATGAAGTTATAGGGAACGGAATTTTATTTAGAAAAATATTAATTAACTAAGAATATAAATGGGATACCCGATAATCGTGGGTATACTCGCACCTCAGATGGTTAATTGGTAATGTAATATTTAATGAGACAAGAATGGGTATGAGACATGGTTTTATAATCGGGTACTGGACTGATATGACCAATGCCCGTCACATTATCATCCGTACTGTTTTTTTCTTTCCTTGTGCAACAACTTTTTTTCCTACTTGGGTTTCCAAGAAGCTACCTAATGATCATGATAGAATTATTTTACATGATGATGCATGTGAAAAAAAAGTAGTGGATCTAATAGTCAAAGCTGACCTTTGCCATCACTCTTTCCATTACTATGTAGTAATTTGGTTATGAAGTGTTTTAAGGATAGATTTCGAGACCCAAGGTAACTCAAAAAAAGTTAACTCATGTAAAAGCTTCGAGATTCCTTATCTTTAAGGATCGAATCAACTGGATGCTAATACCTATGTCTTATTTTTAACCCAAATGATAGTTTCATATAACAAAAGACACCCTTATCTGTATGGAGAGCTATTTGTTCTCGTCTTCTTTTGCTATAACCCTTGTAAGTGTTGAGAAAATACTTCATTCGGAAACTAGAAAAGGATTTAATGTTTAGGTCTAATCCTAGGAGAAGATAAAAATCTTTAGGACAAGCTCGATTTAAATCAGTGAAATCGACAAACATCCTCCAAATTACATCTTTTGACCAATATGGAGTTCACTAGCTACCCATGATTGGTATCACACTCTCTTGGAATTCCCGGACTATAGAGTTTATTGACCTCAGAGCACTATGTTTAGCTTATATCCGGGGCCAAGCTCCTTTTCTTTTACACAATTGGTTTTACTTCCTTCCTCACTCTAAATTTGTGTTCAGCCACTTCCGTTGACACTTAAGTCACGAACTCATGTTCGCTAGGTTCCAAGGGAAAATATCTTGATTTCGTAGCAACATCTTTGTGAGCTTCTTTTTAAAATGGTTTGTTAGTTTTGTTCCAATCGATATTGTCTGCTTTGGATATTTCTTGTTAACCCACTTGTGTTCCTCTTTTTTGGTACTCATACACATTTTTTGTGTTCACTGAATTTCCCACTCAACCCGCAAACATTCTTTTACGTTTCCCGGCTATACCAAGACCGTCGCTACTCAATTCGGGGTTGGAAACTTCATCATCGAAAGAAGTGTGGAAACCACGCCTCCTAATTGGCACAATGCCTAACCTCCCTAGTATCACGTTATATAATGACGTGGAATGGATGATCAAGAACTTTGGTCATACTTTCGATTGTCCCTCAAACACTCATGCGGTTACTAAAAGTGCTTTTTTGTTTTCTCCACAGGCATTACCTCTCACTATCATCTAGGGCTGATCATGAGTCACTTTGGTTCGATTATGGCCCTAAACCGAATCACAACTAATAAAGTCGGTTAGTTCAAGTTTTCCAACCGAATAGTTTCGGTTTCAAATGGGGCGGTTTTCGATTTAGAATAACGGATCTTTTTTTATCGGTTAACCAAGACAAAAAGTAATACAATAGGCCACTACGAAGTAGACTTTAACAATTATTTTTTAGGCCACTACAAAATGGGGTCATTTTTTTTGTCATACCATCAATGTAAACACTTTATAGTACACATGCCCACAATTAGACATGCAAAAAATTTGGTCCAGTGTGGTCCTCAACTGTTTAGCCCTTGGGCTATTTCCAACTTCGGTCTGGTCCGGTGCTCGTCTAAAACCATCAATTTTTGTTCGGATATTTTTAGGTTTAGTTTAGACATTTACTATTTTGTATTTTTAGATTCAGTTTAGCTATTTCCGGTTTTATGTTTTGTTTCATAATTTTTGGTTCATTTTTCGTTTAATTTTTTTGACAATTTAATTTAAAAATGCAAGTTATAAAAATATATAATTGTTAAAAAGGTAAACAACAAAATTACATATAGTCGGAAATAAAATTATTTGTGCACGTGTACGAAATAAAATTACATATTGTTGAAAGTAATTAATATTGTCTTCAAAATTAAACTACAAATTGTTCGTAATTATCAAATGTATAACTGAAAAATTGAAAATTAGAGAGAATACTAGAGAGAATATAACGGTTGCCAAAAACTAGCTGTTTGCCATTTGAAAAGTGACACTTAGCAAGGACCGACTAGGACTGACTATTTTTCTGGCAAAGACTAGTTTGGACCTAGACCGGGACGGACACCGGCAGTATTGTACCGATCTAAAACTAGTCCAGTCTCATGAGGACTCGTTAGACCGGTTATAAATATGCACCTCTAGCCAAAATGGCACAATTGCCATTTTAATTATTTGACAACTTGCACACTATAATACAATTTAATAATTATGCACCTCTACCCAAAAGGTACAAAGTTGACACGTTTTTATTTTATCTAATTATTTCTAACAACATTCATTGATTTAAATAATACACGATAAGGTATGGTTTAATATCTAAACTTTATATTTTAATGAATGTTTAAATCCTTAAACTTGTTATAACCGGGTGTTTTTGCCACTTAACTTTTTATAAAACCTTTTCAACATCAAACTTGTTCGGTAAAAGAGTAGTTTAATCCTCAAACTTTACGCATAAGAATGGTTTAACTAGACTTTTTAAATAAGCGTTTCATTCACAACAAGTTTGAAGATTAAAACATTTTAAGTGTAAAATTTCAAGATTATACCACATTTTACTAAACAAGTTTGAGGCTTAAAATGTGTTATCTGAAGTCAAGTGGCTAACAAACACTTACAACAAGTTTAGAGGTATAAATGTTCATTTAAACTGTTTTAAAATATAAAATTATAGGCAGATTCACTTACCGAAACCAATTATCATACCCTAATAAACAAATCAACTTTCTTAATAAATAAGAAGAATTTATCTTGTTACATAAAAAGTTCAATCTTGATCGTTGTATTATGTAATTCCTGTTTCCCGGTTGTAATTAAATAATGTTATTAGTGTATTAAATTTATATAAGGGAGACTTTTTATTAAAAATTATGTTATTGGTCGATTTTAAGAGCATTAAGGAGTGTTTGGACTTGATGCTTGTTAAGAAGGTATAAATACTCAATTAGGGCACAAAACCCTATGTTTCACCACAGTAGCCACTCTTGAGAAACTGTGTGTCAAGTGTGTATCGTGGCTGAGGACGAGATCATTGTCTTTTTATCATCAAATCAATTGGAATCACTTGGAGATCAATCAGGTATTAAAACCCACACTCTCTTAGAATCCATTTCATATAAGTAACGCATTAGATAATGGGATTTGATTAGGTTTTGGGATGATTTTGTGTTCGACAATGGTATGAGAAAATCAGACATATAAATTGGATTTTAAATAGTGTAAAACTCTATGGAAATGAAATTAAATGTTAAGGGTTTGGTAAAATGATGATTGGGATCTATAGCAACAAAGACGGACTTAAATATTTAAGTTTCGAATAGGTTTGATGATTTGAATGTTGGTAGTGTATGTAGAATCGAAAATGTTCTTGATCCAAGAGGAATCGTAAATCCTTTAAGTTTGATGAATCGTAAATGATAAGGAATCGTAAATCGCAAGTCTGTGGTTGGCCCAAAATCGAAAACCTTTGAACAGGTCTTGATCATAAATCGAAATCATAAATCTTGTGGGTGATAAATCCAATCGAAAACCTAGTAAGGTTAAGGCAATCATGAATCTTGAATTGTTCGAATCGAAAACTAAAATGGAACCATTCATAAATTGAAATCTTCTATGAATCGTAAATATGTTAAGGAGGGTTGAATCGTAAAACTATGAATCAAAATTGTGAATCGAAAACTAGTGAAAGTGTGAACTACAATCGTAAATCTTGGAGGGAGATGTAATCGCAAATCAGCCAATGAACTAAATCGTATATTGTAATCGAAAAGTAGGTGGTGGGTTTGGGCTATCGAAAAAGTAGTATATTAGGATCGTAAATCAGAATCGAAAATTGGGATTGCAAATCTCATAATCGTAACCTAGACTATTAGTGTTACACATGTGATGAACCTATACTTGGTGTTTAATTTAGTGGAACCATGTTTATAGTTCTTGTCGGTAGACGTTAACTTTCAAGTCACTACTGTTTTTTTTGTGATTATGGTGATTGCTAATTAGGTGAGTTATCACTTACTCTTTATACTGTGATGACTATTCGATACGATATTTATGCGTAGTTGAACACTTATTATTGAAGCTGTGGCAAATTATTTGCAGCTGGGCACTTAATTAACAACCTGTGTGGCGTTACTTGATGATGATGTGTACTTGTTACCTGAATATGTGCTATCTGGTATAATGTGCAAGTACTGTGTTAGCTCACTGAGCTTTGTGCTTACTCGTGTTTGTTAAATGTTTTCAGGACCGTCTCGAGGACAAAGGCAAGACACCGTCGTGACATCAATTTTTTTTTGCAAACATTTAAACTTTGATTCTTTTACTAAACAATGATACATTTATTTATGCCGTAAGTCCCGTGTGTTAGACAGGTGTTTCGTATTGAGAACTGTTTGATATTTATGAAATGTTATGGAATTATTTTATTCATGCCCTTTGGACTTACCAATGCACCGGCAACATTCATGGACCTGATGAAGAGGGTGTGCAAATCTATGCGAGACTACTCCTTGATTGTTTTTATTGATAATATTTTTATTTATTCCACGACTCGGGCAAAACATGAACGACATCTCATATAAGTATTAGATACCTAAAAACGAGAGAATCCGTATGCGAAGTTTTCAAAGTGCGAATTCTCGCTACAAGAGATTCAGCTTCTGGGTCACCTAGTAAACAAGGATGGTATCAAGGTGGACCTAGCTAAGATCGAGGCAGTTTTGAAATGGAAACAACCGAAGAGTCCAACGGAGATTAGGAGTTTCTTAGGTTTGGTAGGGTACTGCACAAGGTTTATCTAGGATTTTTCCAAGATTGTTGTACCATTGACTTAATTGACCAAGAAGAGTGAGAGATTTGTTTGGGGAACTGCTCAACAGACAACGTTTGAGACATTACGATAGAAGTTGTGCGAAGCAATGGTGCTTACCTACCGAAGGGAATGGGTGATTTGGTGGTTTACTGTGATGCGTTGCGCTACGGGTTAGGGTGTGTTCTAATGCAACAGGGAAAGGTGATAGCTTTTGCTTAGAGGCAAATGACACCCCACGAGGGTAATTACCTCACACATGATTTAGAGCTTGCCGCTATGGTCTTCGCGGTTAAGATTTGGAGACATTATCTTTATGGTGTAAAGTGCACTATTTACACCGATCATAAATGTCTTAAGTATTTTGTGGACCAAAAGAACCTAAACTTGAGACAAAGGGTATGGCTGGATGCATGGATCTCATTAAAGACTATGATTGTTAGATACTCTATACCACAGTCTCCCTAGTTACGAACAAAAAACTGGGGCTACAACCCAGTTAGGCCGGCCATTAGGTCCAAAGTTGTATGCCACAACTATGGTGCCGATAGAAGGTAAGGCTAGCGTAGTGGTAGATGCGTTGAGTAGGAAGACGGGTTGTATGTTACTTAAGGTACAATGTTTGAGGTTAACCGTGACTACTTCATTATTCGATTTGATACGATCAACTCAGCTTTAAGCAATCAAGAAGGAAAACCACAACAAGAACGAATCAAGGGTCAAGTAGACAAGTTTGTCTAATATAGTCGGGATTTGCTTACACGATATGGACGGATCTGGGTACCAAGTGTAGAAGATGTCACAACAATTTTGCTGAGTGAGGCTCACAAATCAAAATTTTCCATTCACTTGAGGGCTACAATGTACAAAGACTTGAGAATAGATTACCGGTGGTCGGGATGAAACAAGATGTGGCAAAGTGTGTGGAGAAATGTTTGACTTGCCTTAGAGTGAAAGATGAGCACCAAAGGCCACATGGGAAATTACAACTACCAGAGATTTCGAAGTGGAAGTGGGAGCATATAACGATGGATTTTATCTCAAAGCCCTAACCTTGAGAAATTATGATACCATCCGGGCAATTGTGGATAGGTTGACGAGAAGTGCGCACTTCATTCCGATTTGTGAAACTTCCTCGTCGGCAACTTTGGCCAATGTGTATGTAAAAAAGGTAATCTTGAGGCTTGGTGTGTGAGTGTCGGAAGTATCCGACATAGATACGAGGTTTAGTTTTAGATTCTGGGAGAAGTTTCATGGGGAATTTGGGGGGGGGGAGGTTGCACTTTAGTACTGCGTATCACCTTCAGACGAATGGTCAGAGTGAGAGGACGATACATACACTCAAGGATATGTTGAGAGCTTGTGTAGTTGATTACGGGGGTAGCTGGGACACTTGCCTTCCACTAGCGAAATTCTCTTACAACAACAGTTATCATGCCGGTATTCGCACGCCTCCATACGAGATGCTATATGAAAGACAGTGTAGAACCCCTATCTACTAAAGTGAAGTCGGACAACGTGAAATTAGGAGCACCGAGGTGGTCCGGAAAACATTTAGAAAATCCACAAAAGACTTCGAGCTGCTTAAGGCCGAGAAAAGAGTTATGCCGATAAAAAATGTTCAGATCTAGAATTTCAGGTAGGAGACCATGTGTTATTAAAGGTGTCACCCTTGAATGGCATTATTCGTTTTCGGAAAAGGGGAAAATTGAACCCCAGATTCACTGGGCCATTCAAGATACTAGCTCGAGTTGGGAAAGTGGCATACCAATTAAAGTTATCAGAAGAACTCCAAGGATTCACAACACCTTTCACGTCTTACATTTACGAAAATGTTTAGTAGATGAGTCCACCTTTGTACCATTAGAGGATATCGTGTTCGATGAAAACCTAAATTATGTGGAAAAACCAATTGCTCTATTAGAACGAAAGACTAAAGTCCTCGGAAATATACAGAAAAGAATAGTGGGATCACTGTAAGGGATCACAATGGACTTGAGAACTGGAGGAAGAGATGTATAAGTACTACCAAGAACTGTTTGAGCAATGATTTGAAGGACGAAATCGAGCCTAAGTGGGAAAGAGTTATAATACCCGTTTTCCAATTGTAATTAAATAATGTTATTAGTGTAATGAATTTATATAAGGGAGTTCCATTTTGATTGAAAAATTGAGTTACTGGTGGATTTTAAGAGCATTAAGGAGTGCTTGGGCTTGAGGCTTGTTAAGAAGGTATAAATATCCTATTAGGTCACAAAATCCTATGTTTTATCACTATAGCCGCTCTTGTGAAACTATGTGTCAAGTGTGTTGTGTGTGTATCGTGGCCGAGGACGAGATCATTGTCTTTCTATCATCAAATCGATTGGAATCACTTAGAGATCAACCAGGTATTAATCCCCACTTTCTTAGAATCCAATTCATATAAGTAATGCATTAGTGGGATGGGATTTGATCAGGTTTTGGGATGATTTTGTGCTCGACAATGGTATGAGAAAACCGGACATATAAATTGGATTTTAAATAGTGTAAAACTCTATATATGGAAATGAAATTAAATGTTAAGAGTTTGGTAAAATGATGATTGGGATCTATTGCAACAAAGACGTACTTAAATATATAAGTTTTGGATAAGTTTGATGATTTGAATGCCGACGGTGTATGTAGAATCGAAAATGTTCTTGATCCAAGAGGAATTGTAAATCTCTTAAGTTTGATGAATCGTAAATGATAAGGAATCGTAAATCGTAAGTCTGTGGTTGGCCCGGAATGGAAAACCTTTGAACAGGTATTTATCGAAAATCAGGAGTTGAGTCTCTTCTTGAGATTCCTCAATTGTGAATCGAAATCGTAAATCTAGTGGTGATAAGTCCAATCGAAAACCTAGTAAGGTTAAGGCAATGGTGAATCTTGAACCACTCGAATTGAAAACTACAATGTGAACCAATCGTAAACTGAAATCTTCTACGTACGAACCAAAAATTTGTTAAGGAGGGATAAATCATAAAACTATGAATCGAAAATGTGAATCGAAAACTAGTGAAAGTTTGAACTACAATCATAAATCTTGGATGGAGATATAATCGCAAATCAGCCAATGAATTAAACCGTATATTGTAATTGAAAAGTATGTGGTGGGGCTGGGCTATCAAATACAGTAAAATGTTACAATCACAAATCAGAATAAAAAATTGGGATCACAAATCTCATAATCGTAAAGTGTAATCGGAAACCATGGTTGGGTTTTGAATAGTATACTATACATTAATATAATTTGAATCGAAAACCTAGGCTATTAGTGTTACACATATGATGAACCTATACTAGGTGTTTAATTTAGTTATTGCTAGACATGTTAACTTTCAAGTCATTACTGTTTATTGTGATTACGGTAATTGCTAATTAGGTGAATTATCACTAACTTACTCTTTATACTATTATGACTATTCTTGTGTGATAATTTACTATGATGTGTTGATGTGACATTTATGCGCAGTTGGGCGCTTATTTTTGCAGCTTTGGCAAATTATGTACAGCCGGGCACCTAACAGCCTGTGTGGCGTTACTTGATGATCATGTGTACTTGTTACCTAAATACGTGCTATCTGATATAACGTGCAAATACTGTGTTAGCTCACTAAGGTTTGTGCTTACTCGTGTTTGTTAAATATTTTCAAGACAGTCTCACGAGGACAAAGGCAAGACACCGACGTGACAACAATTTTTTCCACAAACATTTAATGATTCTTTTACTAAACAATGATACATTTATTTATGTCGTAAGTTCCGTGTACTAGGCAGATGCCTCGTATTGAGACTTGTTTGGATATTTATGAAATGTTATGGAATTTTGTTATAATTTTTTTTTGTGCGTTACATATTACTTTTTAAATACTTTTTTCATTCAATAAATGTTTATTAGGCCAAACGTAGCACCTTACCCGAAACATTTCGGGTTCATTTGGGTTCCCAATGAACACCCCTACGGGGGTTTCGGGTTCCACCCCAATTGGGTTTGCCAAACCGAACTACATGACATTCTTTTCATTTTTTTTTGGATTTTTAGTGAGAGTGAGGAGAGAGAAAAATATTTGGGTTGATTTGGGAAATGTGCTACTTGGGTTTTGGGTTAGTAAGGAAAAAGTAAAAAAAAAGCTGATGTGACAGTGATGTGGCATTTGGGTTGATTTGGGTTGGGGGATTGTGCTACTAATGGCCTAAACGAGTGGTCGTCTCTCGCGCTCCGCTATGGATGTCAGTTGCTGACAATATGTATACAGTACATATGCAATAGCTTGATAAAGGAAATGCAATCACAACTTAATAATCTACATCGAGTTAAATTATGCATAAAAGCGTCATATGTGAGGCTACAACTTAGAAACGAAAGGTAAGATGTATTTTAAGTCAAAAAAGAATATTAGCACATAATATGTATGATTAACTGGACTATACTTAGGGGCGGACCTGTCTATAAGGCAGTGATGGCACGGGACACCAAGTAATTTTATCTACGTAGTGTAAATTTTAATTTTTTCGAGATGATGCTACCATCCGTTTAAAATGATGCCACCACCTATTTTAAATCCTGGATCTGTCATGACTATACTTTTGGTAAAAAATTAAGGAGTAAGAGTCATTGGTAAGAGTCATTTTATATAGCAAGAAATCCCACATGACCAAAGGAGTTCATATCATGTAAAATATGTTTATGTTAAATTGGTTTTAGGTTTTTTATTTTTTATAAAATTATATTTTGGTGTTTTTATGAGAACCGGTGCTCGTCATTATTGCGCATGCAAGAAAAAATCTTTACTTTTTACGTTTTTTTCTTTCTTCTTAAGATTGTAAGGGTAAATTGAGTGTATGAATTAAGAAGATAATCATATCTTTTACGGTTTGTTCTTGAGTTAAAGAAGAAAAGGAAGAGAAAGGAAAGAAAAGAAAAAGAATTTTTTTCTTCCGAATGCTCTTATTTTTGAAGGATAAGAATTGATTCAAAATAAGACTTCACTTCCCCTCCAAATCTCTCATTTTCTTCTACTATCTTTCGTTAAATGAAAATAGAGAATATAACTTTTTTGATTTTCCATCCAAACCATTTCCTTTATTTCGCTAAAAAAACTCGAGAACACTGTGTTAGAATTATGGATAAGAGTAAAATAGTTTATTTTTTTTATATCAACATACTTCATTTTTGACAAAGAAATAAACATAATACTCATGTTTTCATTTTTAAAACAATCATGTTACCATTTTTAAAAGAACAATATTACCATACCGAACGTGTTTCTTTTTAAAAACTAAATTCATACCATATTTACTCTTATCAATAACCGTATCATTCTTCTAATAAAAAATATGTTATTTTTTAAGATTATGGTTAAAAAGGTTTATAAAACAAAGTTTAAAGAAATGTTTATATCAAGTTGAAAAGAAAAATAACATAAAATGATATAAAAATTATGCCTTAAGAATATGTTTAATAAATAAAAAATATATAGTTATCTGCTTGAAAAGAAGAATAACATAAAATGATATAAAAAAGGAGAGGAGAGGATTACTAAATAATTATGGTTAAAAAAAAGTAAACTTGTATAAAAACTTGAAAAGAAAATTAATAATGAATTAATGATGAAGATAAGGAAAGAAGGAAGAATGATGAGTTGAATAAAAATAAAATAAAGGGGAAGTAGAGATGGATTCGACCTGCCGACCAAATAAAACATTATATATAATTATTTATTAAAGAAAATTTGTGTTTAATAAAGTCTATTTAAAAAACATAGTCTTGAAATTTTAATATTCAATCACATGTAATTCAGTATACAATCACATGTGATTTGTAAAAGCATTACATGTGAATTACGAAAATGCCACTCCGCCTAAATTTTTAAAATTTAATCTGGACCATTAATGACATTAATCCAAAGACTAAAATTAGTCTCTTAGAACTATGAATTAATTATGGACTATATTGAACATTCTTTTTTAAAAATAATACAATTAACTTTTCATAATCTTCTCTTTATATGCAAACAACTTTTTTATGCGTCTGTTATTTAGTTACCATTATATCCAATAGACTTTATATACAATATAAAAATTATGAAAGTTATTTATATTATTTTAAAAAAAATAAAATTAATTATATATAATAATAACTAATACAGATACACTTTATTAAACAAATACATTGTGTGGAAAAAAGTAATGCAATTTGAAAAGGGAAGTTCGTTGGAAGTTCGCAATAGTATGAACGCTGACATCCCAGTCAACCTCCTACTTATTAAACAACTCTACTTCCTCTTTCCTTCACACACTTTGAAATAATATGAACGCTGACAAACATTCCGATGACTCCAAAGCCGACGACCGCCGGACCTCAGCCAACTTCACCGGCGCTGCACCGTCGCCTGTACGTTTGCTTTTCAGTCCTTCCTCTCTGCTAAACGCCTCTCCTGAACACTCCATTTTCTCCACCACAAGTACCCTCCCTCTCTCTCTCTCACACACACACACGTTTATTGATTTCTCATTTCTCTCTAAGTACCTAATTTGTGTTTATTGATCTGTTCAAGGTGCTGAAGAAGGAGACCTGGAGAAGAATCGTAAAATGAAGAAACAAAACGGAAGAAAAACCAGCAGTTTCGCGTTTAGGGTTCGAGATCACGGTAAGGTTTCAATCACATATGGCTTAAGATCTAATTATGTTTCTAGTTATTAGTTCATTACGATTTGTGATTCAACCGCCGATTTGGAATAGATATATAAATATCTTCGATTTGGAGTTGCTATTTTCAAATGTAAATCAGTTGATAGTTTCCAGATCTGATTGAGAGAAACGAGATGATTGATTAATGGTAATTTGCAGTGAAGATGGGGCCGAAATTATCAGAAACAGTGAAGGGGAAGCTGAAATTAGGGGCGAAAATTATAAGAAAAGGAGGTCGAGAGAACATATTCAAGGAAGTATTTGGGGAGATTGATGGAGAGAAGCTGTTGAAAGCTTCACAGTGTTATTTATCAACGACTGCAGGCCCAATTGCAGGAATACTCTTCATCTCTACTCAAAAGCTTGCTTTCTGCAGTGATCGATCCATCACATTGCCTTCTTCTAAAGGCAATGGGGACCTCATTCGAAAGCCTTACAAGGTAATCAATTCAATAAGTTTGGAGTAACTTATTTTACTCGGTTTTATATCGTCTTACAAAATATACCTATTTATCTTCCAACTCACTTTATCAAGACATGTGTTAAAATCGGAAAAATATTTTTTGCTGCTAGTAGCATATGTTGTTACACTCACACAACATTTAAATGAGAGGTGTTTGAGTAATTTCAGTATATTAAAGATTTAAATTGTTTGTGAGTGTAACAACACATGACTAAAGTGCTGCTTGGGCTCATCAGATTATTTTCCCGAAATTTATAACCAAATTTTTGTTTACAAGCTTTATTAGCTTAAACTTATAAGCTCAAATAAGTAATAACCTTAAATCGATAAGCTTGTGAGCATAGAAAATTAATTTACGAGAGAATTTTAATAAACTAATAAGCTTAAAAAAACTTATCAAAAAGTTAGAATTAAAAAAGAACTCATGCAATAAATTTTTTGGTGTTTAAATATGTACCATGGTCTATGATTTCGAACTAATAAGTAATAACTAACAAGAAGTGAAAAATATAAACTAAGTTCTCAAGATCTTTAGAGTAGTGTGTATGGATCATTACTTTATTTTTTTTAATTTTATATATCATAATGGAAAATCTAAGTTTTTTGGAGCGGTAAAGACACATACACATCTTCTAATCAACACAAATGATAACGAGGCTTAAATCGTCAATCTTAAAGAGGAAGAACCAACTTAAATCACACATTCATACCTTTAAAAGACTTTTGATGTATTATATTTATTTGGTTAAAATAGAATTAATGTGATTTATATTGTTGGTTGAAGGTATTAATCCCAATAAACAAGATTAAAGATGCGAAGGAGAGCGAAAATGTGGAAAAACCAGCACAAAAGTACATTCAAATAATCACCAACGATCACTTTGAATTCTGGTTTATGGGTTTTGTACGTTATGAAAAAGCATTTCACAATCTTAGAAAGGCACTTCCATTTGTTGCCAAATAATAACTTTTTTATGATCACATAGGCATATGCCATGCCTTGTACAGATTTGTTCTAGTCTTTTAAAAAAATCTGTATTTGTAGTATTTTATTCTTTCATATTTTAATTTTGTGTATCTTTTGTTTTTAAATGAATTTGTATTTAGAAAACTCATTTCCTCCATATTATTCTTTCAAATTTTTTGATGTAATAGAATTATATGAAAAAAAACACACACAAACACATTATCGAGTCGTCACATTATAACATACTCCCTTCGGTATCAACTGTGTTATACCTTCCAATCTTTCTCAATTTTTTATTTTAATGGAAGTGAGAGAGAGAGAGAGAGAGAGAAAGAGGAAATGAGAGAGAAAAAGAGGAAAGAGAAAGCAGAAACTAGGGTGGAGTGGGGTGGTTCTTGAGTTAAGGAAGCTCGTGGGGGAAAAATGAACCGGAACGGCGGAACTTGAAGGGGTGTTTTGGTGTTCCTTGTGAACATTGAGGTGGGACGGGCAAGGCATAACACTTGACCTTAATGGTTCTTGTAAATGCAAATTTAATTAAATTTATTGTAGTTATAAGATGGTTAAAAGGTGTCCTACTTTCACTTTAATTTTCTAAGTTAACATATAAGTTTAAAACTCTTTTAATAAATTACAGAAATTCTAATTATTTTCTAATGGGAAAGATTTTATTTCATAATACCAAACAAGATTTTACAAGATAATAAACTTTTTTCCATTCTTTGTGAAATCCATAGAAATGAAGTCTAACTAGTTCTCCCTCCATACAGATCTTCCTAATCATCCTATCAAGCTCAGTTAGCTTACAAGATTGGAATTAGTTATATGTGAAGAAACCTCTAGAGGTTGTTCCAAGATTTGTAGCTTACAATATTTGAATTTTAAACCTTATCAAAGACTTGGGAGTTGGGAGAATCTAAGTCACTTATACATTAGTCAGCTCACATGGTTATATGGGCATTAATAAATGAATAATGTCAAATAATTTTAAAACTTAATCTTATACATTCTTAATAATAGGATTAAAACAAATATTAAAATATTATCTTATTAAGATTACGCAGTATGGTTTAATTTTTGGCGTGGGTGATGGTTGACCCCATCATGGTCAAGGTGTTTTACCAGTCCACAACAGTATGGTCACCTAGTTTGTGTGGTAAATAACACATTTTTAAGAGAATGTGTGGTGGTAATAAATAGGGCCACAGTGCCACACTTTTTTTTTCTATAAATTATAATTAGTTAGTTCGTATTAGATGAGTCCTAGAATATGATGTGACAAAGATTAGAGAGTAAAAACTGCGGAGCTGAATGGTAGGTTGAGTGATAAAAGAAAAAAATGTGACGTGATGATATGATGGATGAAAATGTATACCACTGTAATATGTCTTTAAAATTAATAAAAGAAAGTATATGACATATTTATTACCAAAAAGATGGAACATAATAAATACTATTATTATAAATATATAATAATTTTACATTCTTATTTCAGATATCTTGCTCCTATTATTTGTGTATACATACTATAAATTTTGAAATTGAAATTTTCTATGCTTTTTAAAAGGAAAAAAGAAAAAAAAATTGGAAAATTTATATTGTATAAAGTAATTTAACAAATAACGTACAAGGGTACAACAGAGAGGAGATTCTGGAAGCAATAGCATTCCAGCCTGGCCAACCAATGGACATGTTGTGGGCCCACGCCATCACAAACCAATTGATGAAGAACGCGGTGGCGGCCGTTTAACATCGTACGGTTTACCGCGCTAAGTAAGTCAAGGCCGGCTTGACTTTTTGTAGTTTTCGAACGTCGTCAGAGGTCAATGGCCAATGAAAAAAAAGGGTCACTTGTTAAGGATAATACATAAAAGAAATTTTCTATATAAAAAGTCCTGAAAAAATCACTTAATTATGTAGTGAATAGCTTCATTCCGGTTACTACTTGTGATGAGTAGAAAAATGAAGTAGGAGAATATATTATTTTTCTTAGATAAAACTACTCAAGGGGTCATAAACTAAATGTCCAAGGATGACTACAAAATATCAAATTATTTTAGTGACATTGAAGGGAAGCGTAGCCTACTAGGACAAGATACCGAACTCCATCAAACGAAGAAAAGCGTGAAACCAAAAGTAAGCGCCGATTTTGCAAATTCGAAGAAGACCAAGTATATACGTGTGTATAGATATAACATGCTAGTCTCACAATCAAACATCACAAGAATCCAAAGGGTCACATACTCAACAACAAATGATCTCAAGTATATGATGATTCATAACTCTAAAATGATTGTTGTTCAACAGAGTTATTGAACAAAATACTTGTTTATTTATAAATTAAACAGTTAGGAATTAAGATGACTTGTTTACTTATAAAAATAAACAGTATTAGACAAGATTCGACTGAGCATATCTTGAAACATAACTTAACGACTACAATCATGCATTCATGCATGATGAAAATCAAATCTTTGAGAGGTGTTGGGATTGCAGGTAATCAAATCACATCAAATAGCAGTGTTCTACGAACAAAATTAAGCATATAATGCATGTGATGAAAATGCATGTGATATTGAACAAAACAAAGGTTGAGACAGCTAAAGAATAGAAACTATTGAGGACCTTAACCCTCTTGAGGTTGATCAAGATTTTATAGATGGTTTCATATGGAATATTTTGCAAATTTGCAAATTTTCGGGGGTCGGTCGAAGTGTCGAACATTAACGAGGACTTGTGGAGGGTAGGCGTCAATGCAATTAATCAACTAACTGAGACTAAGATGAACAGATACCAAGTGTGAGTTATAACAGTAGGCTATCGTAATGGAGGTGAAACAACTTAGGCCCTGTTTGGTTTGAAACAATCTTTAGGATTATGTGGGAATTGGAATCCAATCTTAAAAAATCCAATTTTTGGTTCACTTTAGAATGAAATGGTAGGGAATTAGAAACCTTTTAGGAGAGAAACTAAATTCCATCTAAATATGGTGGGATTTTAAAATCAATGAATGAAGTAATGTGGTGTATTACAATATTACCCTCATGTATCCCTAGAATACATCCCCACATGTTCACAATTCACGACTTCAACCATCCAGATTCCAAACCTTCAAAGCTGAGCTCTTCGCTGCCGTCGTCGTTGGAGTCGCCGTCATTTCCCGTATGTCAAGAGTCGCCGCTACGTCACCGTCGTTTCCCGTCGAGACTCCTCTGTCACCGCCCTTGCCTTCCTTAGCCGCCTCCGCCTTCCTCAACCACTGTCACCTTCCTCCACAGGTAAGCTCTCTCTCTCTCTCTCCCCGTCAGATCTTTGTGGGCCTGAGATATTGCAACTGATTTGTTGCTGATTTTGTAGGTAACTCGTAGCTTTGATATTGATTGCAACGGATTTGTTGCTCTTAAAAATGAAGTTGGAACTCGTAGCTTTGATATTACAACTGATTTGTTGCTGATTTTGTGGGCTTAATCTGTAGAATATGTTGATATGATTTTCTTGAATCTGATGAATGGAATATGAATATTTCTAATTTTGTGGGTTTAATATGTTGAATCTGACTTTTTGTTCATCATCTTGAATATGAATTTGTATGCGCTAGAAAAATGTACCGACTTAATTTAATAGCCTAAAATCGTAGACAACAACAAACCTCATTGATTTTGACACGGTGGAACATGGTTTTGCACATTGTTGTAGTCCGCTTGTTAATGATGTTTAAAAAATATCGAGATAGACCACGTCTTAAACATTTTTCATGAAATGTAGATCGATACCTAATTCTACATAGATATGTTTATTAGAGTGACACCATGTCAATATCATAAATTAGGATGTCTCAAAGGTATTTTACGAAGTTGTGTCATATGTTTGAAATATTTGGAGGCCTAAAACCAAGTTGGAATATGAATATTGATGAACAAGTTGTCATTTTTCTCCATATTCTTGCTCACAATGTTAAGAATCGTGTAATCATATGTTGATGTCTCCGTTCAGGAGAGACAATTAGTAGGCATTTTTCTCGAGTTTGTAATGCAGTCATACGATTCCATACTCGTTTGCTTAAGAAACCTGAACCCGTGCCCGATAACTCTACCAATCAAAAATGGAAATGGTTTAAGAATTGATTAGTAGCTATAAATGGAACATATATAAAGCGTGGTACCGGTAGAAGAAAAGCCTAGATATAGAACAAGAAAGAATGACATTGCAACAAACGCTCTAGGAGTTTGTTCCCAAGATATGCAATTTATATACATGTTAACGGGATGGGAAGGGTTAGCCGTAGATGGTATAGTTCTTCGGGATGCTCTTCTTAGACCATATTGATTGAAAGTTCCAAGACCTGGTATGTAAATATATGTATTAACTACATTTTAATAAGCACATATGGTTATTAACTATAAATCTTATATATAGGTTATTATTTAATTGATGCCGGATACACAAATGGAGAGGTTTTTCTAGCCCCTTCTAGAGGTCAAAGGTATCACTTAAATGAGTGGCGTGATGGACACCAACCGACTACAGCAAGGGAATTTGTTTCGGCAAGAAATATTATCGAACGATGTTTTGGCCTTTTGAAGGGAAGATGGGGAATATTGAAGGACAATTCGTATTATCCAATTGAAACT
>JAUEJL010041293.1:0-20996 GCA_032274825.1 Drosophyllum lusitanicum
AATGCTCTTGTTATCAGTTCTCATTGATTGAATGGAAAATTTACCATTTCATGTTCATTGATTGAATGTTCTTGTTTAGTTATCATTGAATGTTAGGATGAAGATGATCAAATGTTCTTCCAGATCTTCAAACTCCCTTAAGTTTTTGTTTTTATTTTTGAAAGTAATAATAGTTTACTGATGTGGCAAATAAAAATAAATAAAAAATAAAAAAATTACCTGCTACCTGCTGTATAAGTCACCTGATACATTAAAAGGTAATTTTGAAAGGTTGGATACATTAAATGGTAAGTTTCAAAGTTCAGTACACACAATAACAAAAGGCGACAAGTTGGATACATTTTGGTGTACTAAACCCTTGTTTTAATTACATAATATTGTCAAAAATGTATTTGTTATATTTAATTTATTTTAGAGCAGATTACAATTTTATTTTATGTGGTTTGCATAAAATTTTGTTTTAATGTTGGTTTCTATGCATTTGAAAAGACAATAATACCTTTTTCTTTTATTCATTTTTAACTATAATAGAGCTAGATAGGGGGTACTTTCTTAATTAATGATATGCATGCCTTGGTATTATTCGATTCAAGTTCTAGTAAATCATTTGTTTCCAGTGGCGGAGACAAGGGGGCTGAAAGGTGTTTGACCCTTCCTAATTAGTCTAAAGTCCTTGTATATTATAAGCCAAGTTGGCCAACTTTTTATTAAGTTCATCCTCAAGTAAAATTAAATACCCAATATAACATCACGATAAACAATGAAGGCTGAAGTAGCATTCTACCTTTAAGGGTTTGAAGGTTTTCTTATTTTATTCACTTTTTCTCGAAATGTTTTCATGAAATTTTACTCCGCTTCCAATTCGTCGATTGATATTTTATTCTCTGTTTTATAATTCTCCCTTTGCAACGTTTTAATTTAAATGTAAATATTGTTTTTGATTATTCAAAACTAAACCATCAAAGAATCTGGAAGCTAGAAGAAATGAGAGTAACGTATTTCACTATCTAGTTTTTAATATTGAATTATAAAATTTAATATAATAAACTTTCTGTTATTGGAACCGTGAGTCAAGAGTTTGTAATGAACAATTATTTTTGTTATTGAATTATTGAATAAAAAATCATGAGTTAACATCATCAAATTAAATCATTATTATTTTAATTTTTATGATCCGAAATATTTTTTATTTAATATTTTGTTGCAAATATGTTAATTAATGACAAAACGATTGATTTTAAGTGTTATATAACACGTAATTTCTTGTCTTTAAACGAATTTCCATTATTTATCTATCTTACAAAATAATCAAACTTTTTACGTTATTCGTATATTATAGGTATTATTAGTATACGAGGCCCCCCTATTTAGAAATCCTAGCTCCGCCCCTATTTGTTTCCATTTCTTTCTGTAAAAACTTTGTTATGCACCTGCTAATATAGACTCTCCCCTAGATGTAGAAATAGCATATGATAAGTCAGTAATTATAAATTATGTATCTAAAAATAATGTAATAGAAATAGATATCATTAAATTTTCCCTTGACCTTATCCTTATGATGATGAGGTAATTTCAAATGGATGTCGAAAATGGACTGGTTAGTTCGTTATCAAGCCACCATTCTCTGCAGCCAGAAGTTGATACAGGTTCAAACACCAACCAGGAAACAACACTTCATTCATGGTGATAAGAAGGGAAAATCATCAATTTGTTCTGCGTCTAAAGCCTGAAAGTATCTTCAACTTGGTTACATTGCTTTCTTAGCTCACATAATGGATACTAATCTAGAAAAGAAGCACACAATCATGGAAGATGTGACCATTGACCCATTGTTCGTGACTTTCTTGATGTATTTCCTCCCTTATACAGTCATGTTGAATTCATAATTGATTTTATTCTAGGAGCTTTGCATCCATAACAAAGATTCCATATAGGTTGGCTCCACCAGATATGCAAGAGTTTATAAATTGGCTACAAGAGAAAGGCTTTATTAGACCTAGTAGTTTACCCGGGGTGCTCGTATTATGTTCGTGAAAAAGAAGAATGTTACCTTTTGTATGCGTATTGATTATCATGAACTAAATGAGGTAACCATCAAAAACAAAAATCCATTACCTAGGATTAATGATTTATTTGAAAAACTCTAAGGAGCTTCATGTATTTTGAAAATTAATCTACTATCGGGTTTCATCAACTCAAGATAAAAGAGGAAGAATACGTAAAACTGAATTCAGAACTTGATATGGGCACTTTGAATTCGTTGGCATGCCCTGTGGTCTTAGAAACGCTTTATCGATATGATGAACCGGGTCTACCGACCAATGCTAGATAAATCTATAATCATGCTCATAGACAAAATTCTTATCTATTCTAAAACACGTGTTCATAGATGATATTCTTATATATTCTAAAACATAAGCATAATATGAAAATCACCTCAAAGAAGTCCTTGAAACTCACATAAATGAGAAGTAATATGCAAAATTCTCCAAATGTGAATTTTGGGTACAAGAGGTGTAGTCCTTAGGCCATCTTGTCAAAAAGGATGGTATCTAAGTTGATTCTACCAAGGTAGAAGCCGTTATCAAGTGCGAACCTCCTCAAAATCCCACATAAATCAGAAGTTTCCTTGGATTAGCGGGATACTAGAGACGATTTACTTAAGAGTTCTTTAAGATTGTAGTATCTTGACCCAATTGATTAAGAAGAATGTTGAATTCGAATAGGGAGGTGAACAACAAAAAACATTTGAAATATTGAGCAACTAGTAACTATGTGAAGCTCCAATTCCCACCTTACCCGATGGAATAGAAGATATGGTAGTATGTTGTGACGCTTCCTACCATGGTATGAGATGTGTGTTAATGCAACGAGGAAAGGTCATTGCTTATGCCTCCCTCAACTTAAACTAGATGAAAATAGTTACCTAAACCATGATCCAAAATCGGTAGCGGTAGTGTTTGCACTAAAAATATTGAGACATTATCTATATGGTATCAAGTGCACAATCTATATTGATCACAAGAGCTTGAAATATTTTATTGATCAAAAGAAGCTCAACATGCGACAAAGAATATGCTTGGTGTCCAACTCGAGGATGCTAGAGAAGAAAATCAGAGCAAAGAACGAGTCAAAGGCCAGGTGTCTAACTTTGTTAAAGATAGTCGTGATATGTTGACCTATTATGGTCGTATATGGGTACCTAATTATGGTAATGTCAGACAGTTCCTTGTTGATGAAGCTCACCAAATGCCCCACGGAAGGCTACAAACATTAGAAATCCCAGTTTGAAGTGGTGACACATCACTATGGATCTGCTCACCAAATGTAATGCCCGCGTTTTAATTTTAATAATTTTAATAAATATTTTATTGAGTTATATGGGAATCTTGTTGGATTACCATTTATAAAAGATTCAGTTACACCCTCATAGTCTTTAGTTGTGATTTTGTATTTGAATTATAGTTGAAGGGTTGAAGATGAGAATTTTAAAGTGTAGAGGGTATATATACTTGGAATTAGGGCACAACCCCAAATGCTTAATCCATACACATATCTGAGTGTGAAAGTGTGCTATCAAGATAAGCTTGTTGTCATATGGTAGTTATTAACTTATTATATCAAAATGATAATATTGATTTTCATTTATACCGTGTTCATACGTCTACAACATAAATCCTGATTCTAACAGTTAATCTTAGCATATTAGTTTTTCAAAAAGTTTGCAACATTAAAACAAAATTAAAGATTTACAGCTTGTTATCGAGTTTTTAAATGAAGAAAATGAAAGGAAAAGAAAGGGAAGGGTGGGAAGGGAAGAAAAGGAAAGGATGGGGAAACTTCTCCTCCTAATTATTTCAAAAGTGGGAGAAAAGTTTTAAGACATAGAAATGATAAAATTGTCACTCCCGATCCCTCCCAACCATTTTCTTTCCTTCCTAAAAAAACTCAAGAACACAACTTCCTCTCTCCTACCTTAGTAAGCCTTTCCTCTCCCTTCTTAAAATAGGCGGTTAGGACTAATGTCAGAAAAATCTAAAAGACTATTGTAAGGCCATTTCATTTCTATCTATTTTGTCATATTAGTGTCACATCACTTTCCTTTAATATTTTTTCTTATCTTTTTAACCCCATTATAACTAGGGTGGAACCATCCTAGAATCCACTTGTGGCACAAAAAAAAGTATTAGGTCATAACGATCATATAAAAACAATATTAAATGAGTTTGCTCAAAACGGATAGTTGTAAAAATGCAAATATATGAGAAACAATCAAGAAAGCACATTGTTTTTGGGCTTTTTAAGTTGATTAGGGGATTTTTAAGTTCTTTATGGGATTTTAAGGATGATTATGAACTTTTTAAGTAACACAAATGTTGGAGAAATAGTCACGAAAACACGTAAAAACTCCAATATAAAAAGAGAAAATACGTAAAAACTCCAAAGTTAAAACATATTTGTTTTGTTGTTCGTTGTTAATTGATTACGAGCTTTTTAGATTGTTTAATTGAGTCATTTAATTTGGATATAAGAAAACACTTGACACACAATAAACTTTGACGTGTTGTACTGATGTATAAGCTTCAATTTCAAAAATAAAATACACACTGCATACAGAAATTTGACGAGTTGGGCATGCCACACCCGACACCAAGACAAGTCTACCATTGATTAGAACCATCTTTCTATCCCATTACTCTTTTCCACTTTTTAATTAAATATGAGAGATGAGAGATGAGAGATGAGAGAGAAAGATAGAATGAGGAGAGAGGTAGAGGGAAGGCTTGCGGGCACTATAACACCAACCCTTTGTCTGAAAAATCCGTAGGAAATCCATGAGAAAAGGCTGTTTACGACGGATTTCTCACAGAATTCGGCTGTGGATAAAAGCTTCACGGGTAAACCATTTCCAACAGATTTTTAATGGATCTCCTTAGTAGGAAATCAGTTAGAAAATTTCCCATGAATTTCCAACGAACATATTTCCCATCGTATCCCGGGATTTCCAATGATCGTATTTCCCACATAAAGAGTGATTAATTATTAACCTATTTAAACCAATCACAATGATGACTGTGAATGACATATTTGAATCAAGTGTCACTTAGATGCATTAATATTGACAATAATTAGCCTATTTGGTTTGATGTAGAGATGTATTTGACCAATATCTATATATCATAATTCACCTATTGGGATAAAGTATGGCCTTCATTGACCAATGTTGATAATGATAGACTTAAATAAACAAATGTACAAGAAATTTGTGAGAAATCGATCTTAATAGTTATATATGGTTCCATATATACTCAATTCTATGGAAAATCCATTGGAAAATTATACAACTTTGCAACAACTTCCTCACACAATCTCCTCGTTTTGAAATCCATGAAAATTTGTGTGAAATCCTTATTTAATGGTTACATTTGGTTTTCATACTCAATTCAACTTAAAAATCGTAGATATATACCACTTTTCCAACATTTTTTTGAGGATTATTCTCGTTCCAAATCCATGGGAAATCCCTCTGTAATCGTTAATTACCTTTGGTTTTAGACTTAAATCCATGGGGAATTTATGGTAAATATATACAATTTTCCAACAAATTTCCTACGAAATATGTACTTGAACATGCCAGCTGACTAGACGAGTATATCATAGGGTGTAAAAAATCTGTTTTGCCTCTTAGGGAAAAAAATACATAATATAAGAATCCATATGTAATTAATTATTTCTAATCAATTACATAATATAAGAATCCATATGGATTAATTATTTCTAATCCAAAACACACACACATCTACTCCTTTTGTCCACAGCGGGATTTGAACCCATGACCATAGGTTATGGGAAACACCTTCCAACAGTTTAATACTGCTAGACTACAAGCTCTTTGGTATGTATAAATGAAGAAATTGTATGGTAATCATGCATGCATAGATTTGCGAGGGGGTAAAAAGGAAGGAAGAAAGGGAGAAGCAAAGCCAAGGATCCCGTGAATGTTAGTGGTCACCACCGCACCCCCAAACCAGTTGCAATGTACTCTGATTTCAAAGGAAATAAATAATAATATTTATAATTAAATATTAAATTTAATAATAAATAAATAAGAGTACAATCTTATTTTTGGGTGTATTTCTTTTGTGACATCTTCTTGTAGACAAGTCTCCTAGCTACTTGGAGGCCTTGATCCCCTTTTTTTCTGTGAGGGGTTTGTATACTATATATAGGTTGTACACTCTTTTTTTCATAGTAATGTAATTCTCATCTTGCTTTACAAAAAAAACGAAACCGAAGAAAGTATTTCGAGCTATATATCTCGTCAAAAAATCGATAAATAAAGTAATCTCTTCAAAAGTATTGTCCTATTTTAATTTTTAAGAATGGTATAAACGTATTCAAACACTGTTTTAAATGAGCTATATTAAGGTGGTATATATTTGGCTTTCAAGTCATAAAAAGTCTTTTATGTACATCTTATTCTATGTTTGCAGAAAAGATGTAGCTTAGAAGTTTAAAGTCTACGAGGGTCTACATAGTTGAGGTGGTAATTAATTTACTACTTCTAATTAATATAAGTGAAAATAAGATCTGCAAAGTAGTTACGTTTGATCTTAAACAACCAGTATTCCGTAAAAACACCTGTCCATCGATCCGTAGATGTTTCTTAAAGATAAGTAATTATTTAGAAAAACAAACAAGCACAAAGTGTCTTATTTAAAGGTAATGAATGTCACATAATCGTTTCTCCTTCACGCCATTTTATTCTACGTGAGGAGGGGTATGTGCATATGTGCAATCTAATTTTCTTTTGAGTGATGATGGATGTGGTGTGGTTGTACTCTGAGTACGTTGGTTAATATCAATAAAAGGCTAGTATTTTGGCTGTCAAAAAAAGAAAATTATTAGCTGACATATATGTATACAATTTTATGGCAAAATTAATAAAAGTATGTAGTAATTAATAAGCTGTAAATGTTTATAACCTTCACATCACGTGTAAGAGTGGTCTGTACGTGGTATGTAATTAAAGGTTAAATCATTTGTGAAAGAATATATATAATTAAGTGTTCTTCGAAACATAAAAACTGATCGAGTTTTTGAAACTTTAATTGCTCTTTTGAACAAGTACGTACATATGGCGTACGTTTCAATTTCAAAATTAATTTATTGGTTGATAATGAAAATTGTTATATGATATGCAAGCGCTAGCTACTCAATAATGTTGGTTGATAAATGTAGCGTCACTGTGACGATAAAGTCTTCCACGTCAGAATTTATGTTAGAAAATATGCTTTTAGATTACAAGGTCATAAAATGTGTTGCTAATGTTGTGACTTGCTCAAACGAGTCACTAAGAAGCTAGGTCGCTAATTTTATGACTCGCTCAAACACGTCACTAAGTAGGTTGCTAATTTTGTGACTTGCTCAAACAAGTCACCGTCAGTCGCTATTTTGTGACTTGCTCAAAAGAGTCGGTATGCAAGTCGCTATTTTATGACTTTTTGACACAAGTCACCAAGTAAGTCGCTAATTTGTGATTTGCTCAAACATGTCACTAAGCAAGTCGCTAATTGTATGGTTTGCTGAAGCCACTAATTTCTAGGGGTGAGATCGGTTAAAAAACCGGACCGGAACATACCAAAACTTGAAATTTATGAAAAACTAGGACCGAAGACCGGACCTGGTCTCCCATGCCCGGTCCAGTTCGTCGGATTTTTCGGTCTACCGGGTTGTATGCTCACCTTTACTAATTTACTTGAAGTTGATTCGGTTTGATTTATCATTCCCTTTTGTTTATAAGGATTACTCTATTTAAATATCTAGTGAAAACATTTGAAATTTTCAGTTTTTGTTACATAAAAGATCTAGTTTTCTTTTTTTTTTCGAGTTCATCAAATAGGTTGTGCAGATATGCAAGCATGGTTATGCATTCAATGAATTAGGAAAGAACAATTGTGTGCTTCATAAGCACAGACATGTGATCTGCATACGATTAGAAAAACATATATGCATGCACTTCTTAAACACATACGGCATTGACAAAATTGATGGGCATGATCAGGTACACTTTGAAGAGCAAAGCTGGGCAAAGTTAGATAGCTGAAAGTTATTAAGAAAGTGTGATTTTGTTTGTAATCACTACAGGGAATAAGGGAATTAGTGGTGACAAAAGTCGCGTTAATTAATGGGCCAAAAGTCGCTACTAAAGAAGTACGCGATAAATTCTTGCCACTATTGGTTTCGATGCTAATAATTTCGCCGTTATTGTTATTATTATTATTATTATTACTATAAATTAAACATTTCTCGTTACTAGTTTTTCTTGTATTAAATCTTAATTACTATAAAGATGTCTTAAAATTTAAGGTTAAAGTTGTTTAACGCAAAGAATGTTTTCAATGTTTTATTAGGACATATGAAGTTTTTAAGTCAATATACACTCAAGTTTACAAAAGTTTTATTATGCCCATTAACATACACAATATATGTCATTATACCCATTTATGTTTACAAATTAAAACGTTTCATTATGCCCCTTTTGTTCCAAATTTTTACACATGCAAAACCCTTTTGTAAACATTAATTGATATATGTGAACCAAAAAGAACATGATTTGTCATAATAAAACATTGGGAAAACGTTTGTGTATTCAACAATTAATTTAACCCCAAATTTTAGTACTTGTAATATTTTATATTATTTTGATAATATACTAGTTGAATGACTTATGCACACACGGATAAGTTTTAAAAAAACTTAAATATCTAACGTGTAATAAAGAATAACTAAAATATATAAACTAATGTCAACAAAGATAATCATATTCATAGAAATAATAAACTAAAAAAACAACATATTTTATTGTGGATGTCAACTATAATTTTTAATGCAATAGTAATGATAAAGTAAAAACAAATTAACAATTCCGAATAAAAAAAGTAAGTGTTTTTCAACTATTCAACCATACACTTGTAGGTATCAAATTTGAATTATAAGTGTTAAACTAAAGCAACATATCCAAAGCCTCTAGTTATAAATTTGCAAAAATAAGAATAATTGGTTAAAAAATCTTCTTGTGTGAATAATAAAACCAACACAGCTCTAACTACATGTACATACACAAATATTCTTTTATTTATTTTCTTCAATTGAGGATAAGAACAACAAGAAAAGAAACACTACTCACCTTCAATTTTTAACTGTGTCATGAGCAACTATAGAAACATATTTAATAAATCAACAATCAAGCTAAAATGCTCCACTTTGAGCTTAACTCTTTCATGCAATAAATTTCCATCATGAATTCTCCAAAATTGAAATTCTCTCTTCCTTCTCTCTCAAATTACCGGAGAAACTCTCTAGATAGTTCTAAGTGGAGAATGATAATTAAGTTATTGGGTGTTAATATGCTAAATATGCACTTTCGGTCCAAAACTTTAATTCCTCTCACTTTGATCACAAAATTACTATGGGACTTAATTACTTAAATAACATGCTTATGCAAGGCTTCAAGTAATGATTTCAAGCACCAAGTTATATCTCAAATAATTAATGTTTCTAATTTAAAATGTTAAAGATAAAATATAATTTAACAATAAATTCTCTTTGTTATACATAAAATCTAAATTATAAATCCAAATGAATACATAAATCACCTCATTAATATAGAAATCTAGATCAAGAGTTTAATGTGTATGCAGCTCAATTGGTGATAGTACTCAAAAAAGCTGGCTATTAAAGGGTGAGGTCTTGGGTTCAAGTCTCACCAACAACCTACTTTGGGAATATTCCAGGGGGAAGGGTTGGGGTGTATTGAGCTGCAGACCTGACATCGCCATGTCGGCTGCCGGGTGGTCGATGCGTCGACGCACCGCGGGGACAGCAAGGGGGAATGAGAGAGAGAGTGGTGGCCAGGATAGGAAGAGAGAGAGTGGCAGATAGCTTGGAATCGGAAAAGAGATTTAAGGCGGCGGACCGGAGAACGTGGAGAGCTTTTAGATAACGAATAGGGTTTTTAGAGGATGAGGTGGTGCTGTTGGTTAGAGAGAGGATAGAGCAGAGAGAAATATTTAAATGTCTAATTTACTCTTATATTATTTAAGTTAATACCATTTTAGTTTATTTTAATTACAAAAAGGCCATAATCATCTCAACCCTTAATTAAATTATCTAAAAGACAGAATTACTTCTTGCATTTTTCGTAAAAAAATCACTTTTCACATGAACCTTCCTATATATATATATATATATATATATATATAGAGAGAGAGAGAGAGAGAGAGAAAAGATAAGTTGAAAACCATTTTTATTAAGAGTACCGCAAGTACCATTTGTAGCCATGATTAATGCTCATTAATAGGGGTATTTTAGTCTTATATATATTTTTCAATCGTTAATTGCATCCGGGTAAGCCGTCATTAGAGAGCGAGTCTTGATTTTCTCAAAATACCCCTCCATGACATTAATAAAATAATGACTCATTAGTGATCCATTAATGACTCATTAATGAGCTGTCATTTTTATTGGCTATTGATTTATTATAATCAAGGGTCATGATTGGTTCTCGCGGTACTCGCAATAAAAATAGTTCTCAAATAAACTCTCCCATATATATATATATATATATATATATATATATATATGAGAAGGTTTATTTGAGAACCGATTTTACTGTGAGTACCGCGAAAATCAATCTTAGCCGTTCATTTGATAATTCATGGATGGAGAGCGTGGAGGATTGAGTGTGAATTCATGGGTGGTGATGACATTGAACTATTGAAGAAGGGGGAATTAGACGACTCAGATTGGTTCTCGTGGTATTCGAAATAAAAACAGTTCTCAAATGATTTTTTCAATATCTATATATAGTTAACAAACATTGTTTTAATTGGGAGGAATACTATGGATTATGTTCATCATTTTCATCTCCATTGGATTCTCCATTTTCACGAGTTCTTCAAGAACATTGTATGAACACTACAAAATATGACAAGTAAATCAACGACCACGTACTAAACAAAAATCAAAAACTATAAACCTTAATTCAATACTAATCAATGAACATTTGAATTATGTTTTATCTTTTTACGTGTTCTTGAAGCGGTAATTTTCTTAACTTCAATTTTCATGTTCTAGGAATGATTTTTTGAATCTTGAAGCTTTATCCAAATAACAACATAACCACAAAAACAAAATCACATTAACAATGAAAGCTTTTTTTCTAACAACTCAAATTTTCTTTTATTAATTGCCAAAAACATTCACAGTACATGCGTATTTTTCAGTATAGCTTACAAGTTTCAAAGCACAAACAACTCACTGTTATCACAGTTTATGACAGTACTTTCTTCTTGAGTTAAACCAATAAAATCGAGCACCCTTCTCAACCACAGAACTTGGCACGCACAGGCTGTGGCAGCAACAAACTCTGCCTCGGTAGTAGAGAGAGTTACAATTGGTTGTCGTTTGGATGACCAAGCAATTGCAGCCCCACTCAAGAAACAAACATATCCTGAAGTGCTCCTTCAATTGTCATGATCATCTGCATAGTCACTATCAGAATATGCAACTAACCGATTACTACCTCCTTTCTTGTAGAAAATTCCAAACTCCTTGATGCCCTGTATATAACGAAGAAGCTTCTTCATCGCTGCCATATGTTGCTCAGTGGGTGCATCCATGTAACGACTACGGCCTTGTTACTGCAAGATACATAATGCATCCCACCACTTGTTTATACATGGTTGCATAAACAAACCCACTTTGATCGTCTTTCACCAGCTTACACCCTGGAACTATAGGATTTCTTGCACTATTGCAGTCACCCATGTTGAATCTTTCAAGAATTTCACTTGCATACTTGCGTTGACTAAGATGAGTCCCAACTTCAGTTTGTATAACTTCCACCCGCAAGAAGTATCACGTTTCTCCCATGTCTGACATCTCAAATTCAGACTTCATTGACACCTTGAATTATGCAATTAAATTGAATGTTCTTCCCGTTACAAATAAATCATCTACATTAGATAGAAACAAATTAAAAACGCATTTTCCTAAGCCAGTCTTACAAACAAGGTTGGCTCGTAAGGACACTTTTTGAAGCCTTGCTTAATAAAATAGCTCTCAATCCTTACGTACCAGGCCCTTGGTGCCTACTTCAAGCCATAAAGGGCCTTCTTCAAACGATAGACCTTTTTCTCATGACCCTGCACTTCATAACCTTGGGGCTGTTCTATAAAAACAGTTTCCTCCAATTCACCATATAAAAAGGCACTCTTTACATCAAGTTGATGAATTTTCATACCTTGTTGTGCTGCGAGTGCAAAGACACTTCTGATCGTATCCCATCTAGCCACCGGAGCAAAGACCTCCGAATAGTCTACGCCTTCCTTTTGAGCGTAACCCTTTACTCACTACAAAAAAATCAAGCTTTAGCAGCGACATATATCGCTGCTAATACCATGAAATGTCGCTGCAAAAGCTTTTAGCTATTACCTTGTCACTAATGCTTAATTGTCGTTGTTATTGCTGTCGCTGCTATTGCTAATTATCGCTGCTATTGATGTCGTTGCTATTGTTCTTTTTTGTTTTTTTTATAATTCAGTACAAAAATAATTATAATCTGTTTTGCTTATAATTTAATACACCAAAAATGCAGAAAAACTAATAATTATATAGAACCACATAAGCTATTACAAAATTCTTAATATATACATATATATGTTTTAGTTAAGTTGTTTGTTAACACACAAAGCATAATACATAACTACTCGTCACTATCTTCGTCCCCGCTCTCGTCATCATCCACATTAGCGTTTCGGGTCGAAAACGATTGAATCATGTTTGTAATTGCCGATTCCATTGCTGCTCTAAATGCGGGTTACCAAGCATGAAATCAAGTTGATTGGGCTGCAAATTATTAAATATATACATTAGTAACTTATAAGTTAAAATAATAAACCAAAGCATCAATTTACAAAGTAACAAACTCATCATGACACATTACAAGTTAATATAAACCATTATAACTTATCATGACCCATAAACTAACAAACCAAACCATTGAATAACCAAACAACTAAAATAAGCCCCAAATAACCATCATGACCCGTTTCAAGTTCATGTGACCCATTATAACTCGTCATGACCCATAAACTAACAAAGTAAATCATTGAATAACCAAACAACTAAAATAAGCCACATATAACTCATCATGACCCGTTACAAGTTCATGTGATCCATTATAAACTCATCATGATCCATAAACTAACAAAGCAAACCATTGAATAACCAAACAACTAAAATAAGTCCCGTATAACTCATTATGACTCGTTACAAGTTCATGTGATCCATTATAAATCATCATGACCCTTAAACTAACAAAGCAAACCATTGAATAACCAAACAACTAAAATAATCCCCATCTAACTCATTATGACCCATTACAAGTTCATGTGACCCATTATAAATCATCGTGACCCTTAAACTAACAAAGCAAATCATTGAATAACCAAATAACTAAAATAAGCCCCGAATAACTCGAGGAGGTAGAGAGTTAAGTTTGTAAACTAAGATCATGCACTAAAGCATTTTGTATTACATAGATGATTAAATAGATTAATATAATTGTCATTTAAATCAAAAAATATTAACATACTTACGTAGGAAACACTTGGAGGTGGTGGATCCTCACTGCCATCACTATCATGGCCCCTGGCCATAACATTAGCCATCAAGTACAGTACGAGTATCCAACTAAATGCCATTGAAAGCTGTCAAGTAAAAAGATAGAGAACAGATAAAATGATATGTAATACAATTTAATTATATACACAAACACATTTTAAAAAAACACACATACTCATATCTATTGGCTATTCGACTCAATTATATATATATATATATATATATATATATATATATAATTGAGTCGAATAGGCAATATATGTGTACATATACATTAATAATAACATTGTTTTATTAGATATAGATCTTGCTATATATATGAAAAAACATGTTTTTTTAAATGTGTTTGTATATATAATATAGATATATAACACATTCATAATTATACACTATTACAAGAAAAGACATTTAGGTCCGGTTTTGATGGGGTTTTAAGGAGAGGACGTTTTTTTAGGACCTTTAAGCCTGGTTTTCATATGGGTTATGTGAACATTTTGTTCATAATATTTGCCCAACTGCTATAATTTACAAGATATCAACGAATTCAACGAATTTAGCTGCAAACCAAATTTGCAAGACATATGGACCACTTTTGGGTACCATCAAACACATACACAATTATTAGAGAAACCAAGAAATCTTCAAATTGAAATCATATTAATCAATGATGGCAGCAATTTCAAACTTCATATCAACATACTAACTACATTTATGGATGATGGCAGCAACTACATTTATTCATGATGGCAGCAATGTTATCAATGTTATCAACAAATAAATGATCGACTAGTAATATCAAATGCAAGTATTATAATAAACAAGTAAATGAAGATGAAACATCTATTGAAATGATATTCATAAGGGTTACCTGACACTACAAGAAAACTGGTGATTAGCGACAACCGAATCCGTCCCTAATCCTATATTAGCCACGGATTTGGGACAAAATGAAACCGTCGCTAATATATTCGTCACTAATTTTAGGGACGGATTTTAGCGACGGATATCGGAATTTGCAACGAAATTATCCGTCACTAAAGTTGTTGCTAAGTTGCAACGGATTTGCTACGGAAGTTTAGCAACGGATTTGCGACAGAAATTTAGCAACGGATTTGTGACGGATATTTAGCAACGGATTAGATACGGAAATTTAGCAACGGATTTGAGACGGATATTAGCAACAGATTAGCTACGGAATTTTAGCAACGGATTTGCGACGGAATTTAGCAACAGTTTTGCTACGGATTTGTAGCAGCTAGGACAAAATTTTAGCCACATTAGCAATAAAATTGTAACGGATTTGCAACAGATTTTGAAAAAAATTTAAATATATATTTATTTTTTTTGTTTCAATTCCTATACGGAAATACATATAAAGCTAGCTTAATACACATAACACATTCTGAAATAAAACTAAATTTAGTTTACAAAATTAGATTTAACATACCGTTTGACATTTCAAAATACAATTCAAAGTGTTAATGTTCAACATAACATATATTGTTTAACATCGGACATCTAACTCAAACCAGAGGAAGAGGGGGAGAGGGAGGGCCTAAACTAGAAAGTAATATCTCTTGCAAGTCTTTAAACCTCTTTTGCGTCGCAGCTTCACGTGCCCGCATATCTTCTATTTCTTTTTTAAGTTGTTCTTGTTGTCGTTGTAGCTCGAGTACCTAAAGTATAATAATAACATATATTAACCACATGCATATAAAAGTCAATCATATTAACACGCAAAAACTTAAATAATATTTAAAATGTCATTAGTAACTTATTATCTATCCATGTATTGCACCCATATGACTCATACCCAACCAAATATAAACATCCATTATTACACCAATTACCCATTAAAAACCATTATCACCCATATATTGACTCGTAAATGTTCATAACAACTTATTCAACCCATAAAGACCCATTATGATCCATTTATACTGTGTGATACATAACAACCAAATTTGACAAATTTACATAAAAATAACTCCTTTACATTCATCATGACTCATTCACACACACTGGATCCATTATAGCTAGATTTGACAAACTTCAATAAAAAAATAACTCATTCAGATTCATCATAACCCATGAGACTTATAACTCATTCATACACACATGACCCGTTACAACTCAACCCAACAAATTAAGATAAAAATAACCGTGATTGCCACATAACTAATTAAAATTTATAAATATTATGAGTTGCATATGACCAAAATAACTCATAACTACTTATTACAACCCATCAAATCCATCATGAACTATTTATAGAAAATCTAATATATTGAATTCATAGTCATGTGACCCATTAATAATATGTATATTTGATGAATTTGTATGCAATAATACCTATGCATATCATACTTAAGTGACCCATTCATAATATATATTTTGAATTTTATACGTCCCACAAATTTATCAAATGTAAAATAAACTAACCTCATGAGAAGATGTTACACCACTTGTAAAAGAAGATGAACCAAGAGTAGAACTACTCATTTCACTCTCTTATACATCCATCTCCTATCATGAATCGTAGACATAATTATCTAGTTGAGGCACGGTGAGAAAGATGTCAAAACAATCACTATGTCAAGTATTATGATATAATCTTAATGCTAAACAATTAAGATTGTTGAAATTAACCTTTTAATAATAGTAGAGTAGAACTTGGTAAACATTATTAAACAATCATAATAAATATACAACTACATAACACTGCCCTCGGTTCTGATCACCAACTGGTAAACATTATTAAACAATCATGCTCTATTGCAAAATATTATCAACCTATTTATTCTAGTTGACAACAAGGGTTCATAATCTAGTACCAATATAATTAAGAATTACCTTGTCGAATTAGCTCTGCATGCTTCACAAGTAGCAGTAGCGTCTCACCTGCAGCAGTGCTTAGAACTGGAACAAGAGCAGGTAATGTTGATGTCTCGAAACCAATTTTATAAAAAACAATGTCATTAATAACTCATTGGTAGATAAACTAAAACTTTAATGATAATATGTATAAAAACTTTGAGTATCATACTTAAACATGAAAAACATTGTTATACTTGTTAATTTTAACTATTTCAAAGTATATCTCAAAAGCATTAATATACTATAACTAAAATTAAAATGTTAGAGCTTTTAAGGGAGTTTATTGCTTATGTTTTATCTTAAGAGGGTACAGTTCATCTACCAATATCTCAAAAGCATTATACCATTAATCAAGTATAGTTCCCCCAAATTAAAACTCGGATGTTTCATGCTCTTTTGTAACTCAATAATAAAAATAAAAAAGTGAATTCAAACATAATGGATCTCTTTACAAATTTTAATTTTGATTTAAAAAGGTTTCTTAGAATATGTTTGAAACTTCAAATTAATCAAAAACATTGAATCAATTATCACAAGCAACTTAAGTATCAATTAATCAAAAGAGAAATAGAAGAAACAAGCCTCGATTGATCCTAAATCAGTCGGAAGTCGAAGGAGAAAGACTCGGCAGTGATTCCTTTTTGACCTGCAAAATTAATAAGATATGAAGTAACATATAAAAAATGACACTCGCCAAGTGATCTTTATGATTGTATTTGACAAACATAATCTTGTTTTTCTTTTGTACTTCAAGAAAATGGAAATGAGTGGACTGCTCTGCTTTGTTATAGACAGCTGCAGCACGTTCGTAATTGTATATGCCATGCGAAAGAGAGATAACTAAGTTCAAAATATAGCAGGTTCTCTTTTGTGTGTGTGTTCATGTGTGACAAAAGCCTACCATTCTTATTTTATAGCCTCTTCTCATTTTACATGTATGTATGCTTAGAAACTTGTATGCAAAGAAGAAAATAAGCAAAAGTAGTGATGAATTTAACCTCACAGAATATCTTTGATGAATAGGTTCTGATGTATGGTTGATTGCATGTAACCTCAAGTATCAAGGAACAATCTGCAATTAGATATGCAAGTTTGCAAGTACCAAAAAGTGCTAATCTAAAGCTTCAAAACTCATGGGCAATTGTAAATATGCTTTCAACAAATGTAAAGATGATCCTAATTAATACATACCTAATCAGCATAAACACCCAATCGGACATCAAAAACCCAAATAGCCTAAAAACCCAATCGGCCATGGAAAGCTGAAAAGTACTAAATTCAAATCGGCCATTGAAAAGATGAGAGAAGAAGTAGAGATAGAGTTATGTACTTACACAGAGCTTACAGAGGGAAAACGGGAATCTAGAGTTGTGTGTTCGGTGGTCGGCGGTCGCGGTCGGCATTCGCTGTGGTGGTTGGTGCTCGCCGGTCGGCGCTTTCTATGGTGTAAGCGGTCGGGCAGTGGAAGCTTGTTGAACAGAAGTGAAGTCGAAGTGAACTTTAAGATTTCCATTGCATCACTAACTAGAAGCTTAATCATAAGCTTTAAAACTTGAACAGAAACAGAAAGCAGTAAACCAAAATCAGTTTGAAACCAAAATTGATGTCATGTGAACATAATCTTCAAACTGCAGATACCAAAATGGAGAAGCTTTGAATGAAATATGAGACAAAATCAACAAATGGAGAAATGTGAAACCTGAAATCGAATCACTAATACAGTTGCTTCGATTAAATCACAAACCTTCGAAGCACCTCCTTGAACAACAACCGGAACCTTCGATTACATAACCAACCATCGAAGGTTATGGTGGTCGGCGATTGAAAGTTGTGGTGGTCGGCGGTTTGTCATGATGATCAGATTTGTGGTGGTGGGGAAATGATCGAGAATTTAGATTAGGTTAGGGGAACAAGGGAAACAATAAGAGGAAACCAATAAGGGAATAAAATTTGGGGAAAAACTAGGAGGGAACTTTTGGGAAACTTTTGGGTTTAAGGGAATAAGAATTGGGGGGAAATAAGAGGGAAATAACATTTTTTAATAAAATAAGTGTTAAGTGGGAAATAAAAATTTTCTTATAATAATTTCTTTTTTATAAAATTGCTTTTATATATTGTCAATTTTTAGTAATTTTTTCTTTTAAGTTCTTTTTAAAGATGTTTTTTTAAAATTAATATCATCAATGCATGAATCCTAGGAACATAAAAGGGAAAGAACATTTTTTAGATTATGATTTTCACATAGTAATTTCAAATTTACACAAGGAGCAAGGCCGAAAGAAGGTCGGGTCGGGAAAGACTAACACATAAATTGATATCTTGATTTGAACCTTGTGTGACTTTAATTGAAAAAAGTTGACCTAAATTTATTAATTTGCTCCAGGTATAATATATTCATGGACAAATGTTGACCATTCGTGAGCATGGTTTGGTTTTCTGTCCAAACCAAACAATTTAACCAAAGCTAGGTTCTATCATGTTATATATAATGTGTGTGTGTGTGTATGAACAATCAATTGAACATAAGTAGAAATCCACAAGAAGCCACTATCACACATATTGGACACGTTTGACTTGTTTGAATAAAGTAGTAACATATTTGACCAAATTCTAGTTGAATTCACCTATATCAAAAAATAGGACCTTCATTGATCATTGTTTATTATTGAAGTATTTGAACATATTTTGACACATCTGAACCAAATATAGCTTTGAATGAACAATGTCGACCTTGATTCACTTATTTGAACCAAATATAATCTTGATTGACCAATATTGATCATAACTAACTTATTTCATTTCAAGTTTAATATAACCACCGATCGTAAATCACCTATTTGAACCTTTGCATTGCATTGAATGAACAATAGTTGATCATGATTCACTAATTTGTACCAAGTATAATCTTGTTTGACTAATCCAATCATAATTCACATCTTTCATTTCAAATTTAACTACAACTACCAAATATGATCGTAATTCACATGTTTGAATTGTGCATGGCTTTGATTAACCAAATTAACAAAGTTTGACCATAACCGACCCATCACACTTCGCATATTATAACCAAGTTTGACATTGATTGACCAATGTTAACTATAACTATAATTCACAATTTGATACATGCTAGCAAAGAATGTTGTAAATATTCAATTTAAAAGCAAAACCCAAAATCTGAACATAAAACCGAACACCGAATGATTTTGGTTTTGGTTTTTTCCAAAAACTGAAATTTCCGGTTTGGTTTCGGTTTTACCCCAAAATCGAACCAAATCAAATCGAGCACACCCCTATACACCCCTAGTGTCACAATCAACCAGATTTTGTTCAGATAAAGACAATAATTTACTTGTTTTAAGTTGCTTTACTAATCTGTTGCTAATTAGCTATATTTTAGTGATGAGTTATTTATATTATTAAATTCCCATGGGTTTACGACAAATGTAGTTAATATTTACTAAATAATTGTTAAATTCGGAAAACTATCACTAAATTGTCGCTAATTTGCAACAGATTATCAACGAAAATGGTAGATAATCTCAACCGTTGCTAATCGGTTGCTAATTAGCTACAGTTTAGAGACGGACCTAATTTGTCGCTAATTTTCCAACGGATTATCCACGAAAATGGTTGATAATCTGAAACTGTCGCTAATCCGTTGCTAATTAGCTACAGTTTAGAGACGGACTCGATTGATCCTAATTTGCAACGGATTATCGACGAAAATGGTAGATAATCTCAAACCGTCGCTAATCCGTTGCTAATTAGCTACAGTTTAGAGACGGCCATTATTTGTAGCTAATTTGCAACGGTTTATCAACGAAATTGGTAAATAATCTCAAACCGTCTCTAACCCGTTGCTAATTAGCTACAGTATAGAGACGGACTTAATTTGTCGCTAATTTGCGACGGATTATTGACGAAAATAGTAGATAATCTCAAACCGTCGCTAATCCGTTACTAATTAGCTACGGTTTAGAGACAGACTTAATGTGTCACTAATTTGTAACGGATTATCAACGAAAATCGTAAGATAATCTCAAACTATCACTAATCCGTTGCTAATTAGCTACGGTTTAGAGACGGAGTTAATTTGTCGCTATTTGCGACGGATTATCGACGAAAATAGTAGATAATCTCAAACCGTCGCTAATACGTTACTAATTAGCTACAGCTTAGAGACGGATTACTTTTGTCGCTAATTTGCTACGGATTTGCGACAAAAGTAATACTTTTTTTAAAAAATTAATCTTTAAATCAAAATTGTCACTAAATTGTTGCTAATCCGTTGTTAATTAGCGACGGACTTTGGGCGTCCCTAATTTCCGTTGCTAATTAGCAGTTTTCTTGTAGTGTTATCAGCTATGTTTAATTAGGGTTTAGCTTAGTAATCCTAGTTATTCTCATATAAATATTAATCTCTTGTAACA
>JAUEJL010041404.1:0-20994 GCA_032274825.1 Drosophyllum lusitanicum
TAATTGGTGTAAATTCATACCAATTATGAATCTTAGTGGTAGGGATAGGCAAAAAACCCATTTGGCCCGAACTAATCTGGTCCGAACCGGACCGATTTACGTATTTTCGGGTCGGTTTCTCGGTTCCTATATTTCGGTTCTACAGTTTATACCCGGAACCGACGAAACTGAACCAGAACCGGTTTGGAACAAATGGTACGGTCCTCAACTTCTCAGTTCTGACGTTGGGGTATTTTCAGTTTTTCGGGTTCGGCTCGATTTTGGAACCACACTCATCCCTACCTAGTGGTGGTTGACATAAATTATTGGTTACTTTTTTTTAAATAAAAGCTTAACCAGAAATAAATAACTATTTTGATAAATGTGCTGAATATATAAAATTAAATAAAAATGTTAAAATAAATATTGAATAAAACATATCTTTATGAAATTACAAAAGCATTTAATTTTTTATAAACAATTATATGAAAGAATTTTAAATATTAAGAATTTTATTAACATTCTCAAATATTTTAAAAAATAAGTTATGAGGAAATAAAAAAGTAAATTATTGAAGGTTGTTGGTGAGTAAGTTACTATTGTGAATAAAAAATATATACTAACTATATTTCATTTTCAAATACTATAGTTAATTGACATAATTCTTTACTTTTTAACCAGCTAATTGAACAAGCGGTTTACTTATTATTGCCAAGTAATTTGTGATTGATTAAATAATAACAAGGATTGAGTTAATTGACTAATTAGTAAATAAATAAATTAAAGATTAATAAATAAATATTAAATAATTATAAAATACAAAAGAAATGAGAGTTAAAACATGTCGACAATCGGCGACCAGTAGAGGAAGCGTTGACGCGAAGGGAGGACAAACATGATGACAGATGTGTGCTATAATGATACAAAGAGACGTGATTATATTTCTTGTACAAGCCGTCAATTATTATCGTTACAATTATAAGCAACAATGTCAAATATATATCGGTTATAATTAAAAAAATAAAATTATTATAAAATATTTTAAAATGATACGATAAAGAATTTGGTTAAATATGATATTTTGAAATTTTATAAGAGGTAAATATTATATTTATAGCTTAGAATAGGCAAATACGATATTTTTAAGGTTTAAGAACGTTAACACCCTCCTTGTTCCGGCGAAATCTACATTTTCTCCGGCAAAGTCTTGAATTCCGGTCAATATTATCATCTAAAGGTTAGTGTTTGACATTATATTAGTGTTTGTTAGATTTTTCAAGCATAACATCGCCATTTTCTTTTTAGTTTCTATCTCCGGCGAGTATCCGGCCAACCTCCGATGAGTCTCCGGTGATACAAAACAAGATTATAAGGTTTATTTTCTCCCTATATTACTTAAGTAACATGTTATTAATATAAGTAGATATAGAAATTTATTAATTTTAGGATGAAATAATATTTTTTTTGTAAATTAATGAAAAGCATGTGGGTTATGGTTATACTTTTTTTAGAAGTTAATATTAATATATATTTTTAGAATATTCTTGATTAGTTAGTTGATGGTTATGGTTATAGTTTTTTCTTTAATATTCTACTTAGAATATCAATGTTAGGATAGATATATAAATTTATTAATTATAGGATGAAATAATATTTTTTTAGTAAATAAAAACCATGTGGGTTATGGTTTTACTTTTTATTAGAAGTTAATATATATTTGTTTTTTAGAATATTCTTAATTAGTTAGCTTATGGTTATGGTTATATCTTTTCCTTTAATATTCCACTTAGAATATCATGTAATATAATACATGTAATGTAATATATATTAAGTGTATCATGTGGTTAGAATTTTTAAACAATTAATATTATGTTAAGTAGGTATTCATGTAATTATGTAATATATATTAGGTGTGTCATTGGGGCTATTTGTTGTTTGATATACTAAAGAAATGATAGTGATTCTTAAACTATTGTATAATATATGTTTTAAAACATAGTGTAAGTGAATATTCATGTAATTATAATATTTGAATGTATTAGGATATATAACATGTTGCCAAGAAGTGTATGAAGATGAATTATTGTTTGTTGTTCTTGTGAATTATATTTTTCTCTTTTGATATATGGCCTTGAATAGTTGGTCCACCTCAATCTACAACTTTTTTTACATCTTTCTTGCATGCAAGCAAATTGTAACACCCAGATTTTTGATCCAAATTAAAACTTTTATAAAACATATAATATTCATTTCGGAAGCACTAACATAAAATCATTTATAAAATTAGGTTCTTGACTCTCAAATGGTTTAAAATCAAATATGTTTACAAAACATATATTTTAACAATCACTATTTATCATAAAGCATACTTAGATATAATTGGTGTTGTATAGTTATATATATGAAATATGATGTAAAATAAAACGTATAGTAGTATAGTGTTTGTAACATCGAGTGCTGAACCTCAAGGAAACAAAATAAAATTTCAATACTAAGTTTTCGTCATTAATTAATCTATGATCAAATGATTATATTCTTAAATTTAACAATCAACACAAGCGAGATAAAAGGAAACAAAATTTTTTTAGAACTTTTCGATTTAAGAAGAAAGTGCTATTAGACTCGACAACAAATAGAGTTAAATGACAAGGATTTGAAAAATCTGATGGGTAAGAAGTTAAACCATCTAAACACTTCCAATATAAAATAAAAACAAGAATGTCTCCTTAGAATGATTTTATAAGATATAAGGATTGACTAGTGTCTATCACTTTGTAAAAACATTCAAGCAAGGATTAAGTGTTGTATTAAAACACGTCTAATAACAAATTTCTCCGTTAATTAAACGATCAATTCTTGGAAACTAACCTCCGAAGTTCTCCAAAGCAACCAATTTCACAAAAATCAACTTTAAAAGATATTCCAACACTTGACTAACATAAAATGAGCATTCTAAAGTCAATTTCATCAACAAATTGCATAAACAATGGTGAAATCCAAACCCAAATGTAAGTTCTCACAAATTAGGCATCACAACTAGGGATAATTGCAATGAAACCAAAAAACCAATCAACACAATATGTCTATTACATCAATTAGTCAAGGAAATTTGGGGAAAATCATCAATTCAAGCAACTTGAAGAAGAAACCATAGCTTGAACTTGCATAAATGGTGAAATTGGGGAAACCCAACAAAAGTATCAAATCCAAGTCGTAAACCTACTTGAATCTCATCTAATAGCACTAAAACTAACTACTCCATACCAAACATTAGGAAATCTAAGCAAACAAAAGTGAAATCTAATGGAAACATGAAGGAAAGTGTAAACCTAGAAGAAAACCCAATCGGGAAGATGAACAAGATGCTCCAAAGACAAGATCCAAGCTTCAAACCTTCTTTTCCCTTGGATGAATTCTCTGAAAATTTGACTTAAAGCTATGAAATATCTAAAGAAAATCACCTCTCACCAAGGGTTTTGGTTGGAAATCGAGTTATGAGTGAAAAGGAGGAAAAAGATGCTTAAATATGTCAATCAGCGTCACGTGCATGTATGGCCGTACGGGACACTTGTATGGCCATGCAAATGGGTTCTTGTCATATTTTGGAGATTTTCTTTCCTTTTGACTTGGATAAGTATTTAAGACATGAGAATTCAAAAGCAATGAATTAAGTATCAATTACGACCAGATTGCTAAGAAAACCACACGAAACGATAAGATATCGCCTTGAAATAAGTACTCTATTTGGGCGATATCAATAACATTTTTTAAAATGGTGCTACGGCACACAACTGACCAATGACAATACACAAGGATCTCAACCTGTAACAAGGAAACCTGAGCTTCAACAGAGAAGTCTACCTCAACCTACTAGCTAAGGCCTTAACCAGATCCTGCAGATACATAACCAAAGTAGAAAAACAAGTGTTAACCGGGAAGGTTAAGTGAATGCAAAAAGTTAATACAAAGCAACTAACACAAATTATAGACATCGAATAAAACAGTTTATTATGGTAGAACCAATGCTTATGAACCATGATCAACTCAATGTGGGGTAGTCGCCACCACCGGTAGCTAACAGGAGTGCATAGAATCCCTATGGGGGAAGCCCACATCAACAACCGCATCTAGGGCCCTAATGGATAGCACCTATACGTCCAGTTGCACCCGACGTCTCTATGCTCATCCAGGCTCCTGTTGCCTTGGCGTAGAGTAGGTATGTGCAAATACTCACTTGTATACGCCCGAGATCACAAAGGTCACCCGAGGTAACCAGCTTGACTCAAGTCCGGACTCTAACACAATGCACATGCATCATACAATATGGTTCAACAATTTAAAATGTATTCATTTCATGATCCAAGTTATTCAATGCATCACTATGCAATTACAATAACATCATTACTTAGATTATTTTTATTAACCCACTTATTTAAAAATAATCTAATTTTGCGTTAAGAGGAACGTGTATTACAACTACTATAGGTTGTGTTTCATCTATTTGAATTATGCATTACTTAGATTGACCAATGTTGACCATAATATAATTATTTGAGCCATGCATGGTTGTGATGGACTAATATTAATCCTGATTGACTTATTTGAATCAAGTATGACTATAGTTAACAAATGTGACCAATATTCACCTATTTGATTCAAACATTATTTTTATTGATCAATATTGATCATGATTCCCTTATTTAAATTAACTATATCTTTGATTGACCAAGAAGAAAGTGATGTACATCAATTATATAAAAGTTTAGTAAAATTAATATAAGAAAGTTTCAAATGTAACGTTTTCCCAGAAAATAAGTCGATACCAAACTCGAGTTGAAAATCAAGTTTTTTTTAACCGAAAAACAACTCGATTTTTTCTCCGGAAAAGTGGGTCGACACGAAAACACGACCCAAACTAAACACGAATTAGGTGACACAAACCAAAACAGACACGAAACTAAATTAAATAAAAAATAGACCGACACAAAAATAATTAACACAAACCACTTAACAATAACATAAACCAAATTATCTAGCATACTTAATCACATGGTTGTTAGGTCAATTCCTCTCCAAGGTTCTTGGTTTTGGGTAGGCGAAAAAGTTGTTTTTTTTGTTAGTCACGTGACCGGAAATTCATCTCAACCTCACCGTATGTATCCAATCAATCTCCTGTGAATTCTTTCCCCCAAATTCCATTGGAAACCCACTTTCTCTCTCTTTCTCCTCCGCGTCAATGGCGTCGACGACCACCGGTCTTCTCCTCTTCTCAATCCTCATCGGCGTTTACGCCATCTCCGCTACCGCACGACCCTGCAAAACCATCTTCTACATCACTTCCTCCTCTCACTTCCCCGCCGATGATCATCACTTCCTCCCGAAACCTAATTTTCACCTTTTACGAAACCCTAGTAATTCTCCGCGATTAACGTTCTTCGTCACCGAAATCCGTGAGTTTCACCGCACCAGATCCCTTCCTCGGCCGATTTTCTTCGATCGGTCTATTGAATCATCATCCTCAGATGATGTTGTATCTTCAGAACCCTATTTCTCTGCTTCTTCGTCTGTTAAGACGTCGATTCGTGAACGAACTATGGATGTTATGAGTATTGTTGGTGCGTTACTCTTTGGCGTTGGTTGTGGTGCTCTCACCGCCGCGACGATGTACTTAATTTGGTCTCTGTTTGCCCCGCGGAGATTCGATTATGGCGCCGATTCTGATGATGAGAGCGATGATGAAGAGAATCATGTTACGCCTAACAAAAATGGTTATCTTCCTATTACTGTCGCTACTAAACCAGTTCCTCCTACTGCAGATGAAGTTGCTGCAATGAAATGAAAGGAATCGAGGCGTTCTGTTTCTAGTAAGTCTTTTGGGTTTTTAATCCTGTATTGTCTGTCTATTCTTCAAGCTATTTCTGACATCGTAATGTTGAAATACAATGAATTTCTGGTGTTATGATAATTCTGACTTGCGTGTTCTTCTGGGCTATGATCTTTAAACTTTTTATGATATTGTAGGTTGTTTTTTCTACATATTTTGTTGTTTTCTTGTGGATTTGCTGCTGCTAACTTTCAGAAATTTCATCCACTGCTTTTTGAATAGATTGATTTAAGCTCAATTGGGTTCAATCACACATTGATAGAATATAATACTTATTTTCCTTAAATGATTTGGCGCTTTTGGAAATCACTAACAACTAAGGATGGTGTTAAATGTTAATGTTATATAAATTTCTTGATCATAGCAATGTTGTTGAGCTAAGAACAGCTTGGAGATTGAGTATGGAAATGGTATTTGGCATGGCGTTATGTAAATTTGTTTATCTTAACAATCTTTTGAGGATTGAGTAGAGTAGCATATCTTTTAATCCCTAATTGTAATTGAGTGTTTGATGTCTGTCTTACCTTATAAATGACTTTGTAAGTTTGGGTCATAATAATAACCGGGCCAAATGGTTACTTTGAGGTTGTTTTGATGTCATTTTAATGTTCAAACTCATTAGTCATTATCTCATTGATCTATACCTCCTAAATTTTTGTCTTTTGAATCTTATTATTTCATCATGATAAGATTTGGCAGATATGTTGGACAACACTCAACAACAACAAAAAAATACAGGCGGGGATAATGAAGACGAAGTTAGTTCATCAATATCAAGTAAACAACGTTAGCGTGTTTGGGACTATTTTGCTAAGTTACCAGTTGGACCAGATGGAGCTATAAAGGCTAGTTGTAATGCTTGTGAAACGGTGTATAGTGCCAAACCAAGTGATGGAACATCAAACATAAAGAGACACATCCCTAAGTGTTTTGACCTTAGTGAACTCGGTCCACCAAGAAAACTTGCCCCATTGGATCAAGACATGTATAGAGAGAAAATGACATTTGCCATCATTAAACATAACTATCTGTTCAGTTTTGTTGAGCATGAAGCAATAAGGCAACTTCATAAGTTTTTACATCGGGATGCGGTTTCTATTACAAGAAACACGGCAACGGCAGATGTTTTGAAAATACACGAGAGAGAGAAAATGACACTAAAACAAAATTTGACGGCTGATTTGTGGAGTTCTATCACTACGAATGGGTGCGTGGCATTGACAGCTCATTACATTGATGATGATTGGGTTTTAAGAAAAAAGTCTTGAACTTTAGAGCCATACCACCTCCTCACAGCGGTCCTATTTTGGCAGAGTATATAATCAACTTCTTGACAAATTAGGGCATCGAGAAAAAGATTTTACCATCATCTTGGATAACGCAAAATATAATGATGGTTTAGAAGATTAATTAAAAAGTCATTTGCGTTTAAGTAGTGCATTAGTTTGTAATGGAGATTTTATGCATGTGCGTTGTGGAGCACATATATTAAATCTCATTATTCAAGCCGGATTAAAAGTAATTGAGGAGGCTGTCTACAAGGTTAGAGAATCTGTAAAGTATGTTAGGGGTGGTTCCACAAGAAAGTATAAGTTTGCCGAGTGTATAGCCCAACTTTCATTACAATGTGGGAAAATGTGTAAGGATATCATAACAAGATGGAACTCTACGTACCTCATGCTTGAGAATGCATTGTGTTATCGTCTTGCTTATGCCCGGATGGAACTAGTTGACTAAATGTTTAAGACCAATCCATCTCAAGAAGAATAGACAAGGGTGGAAAACATTACAGGGTTTTTAAAACCTTTTTATGATATTACGACATTGTTTTCGGGAAGTTCTTATCCTACTTTCAACTTGTATTTTCACAAAGTGTGGAAAATTCAGTTGCTGATTGAAAAAAGGATCAAAATCGGGATCCCATTATAAGTAGCATGGCAAAAGAAATGAAAGTCTTGATAAATATTGGGAAAATTATAGTGTGATTTTGTCTTTTGCCGTAATCTTGGATCCGCGGTTTAAGTTTAAGCTTGTTGAATATTGTTTTCGAAACTTGCATGAGGGATGTAGTACGTAAAAAGAAATTGGAAGATATCCTTGTTAGCTTGAATAAGCTATACAACGACTACGAGATTCTTTCCGAGGCGATACATGATTCATCATTAAGGGGAAGTTTAAATGATGGTGTTGATCCTTTGGATGGATTCGAGTGTTTTGAAAGTGAATTTAATATGGTTGGGACAAATAGGAGTCAATTACAAATGTATTTAGAGGAACCCGAACTTGACAGGAGACAAAATTTTGATATTTTGATATTTTGATATTTTGGAAAGATAATCAAGGAAGAGATCTTCAATTGGCTCTTATGGCTCGTGACATATTGAGCATCCCAATCACCACAGTCGCTTCCGAATCATCATTTAGTATTGGAGGTCGGATAATAAACAAATATCGAAGTTCGCTATTATCATCAAACGTCGAGGCGTTGTTCTGTACCCGTGATTGGTTGTTTGATTGGGAAGGTATTGTATTTATTCTTTTTTTGGTAATTTAAGTTTAATTCATTTATATATATACATATATATACACACATATATTACTTACATTTCTTTACCTTTTTTAACGCATCTAGACGAGGACAAAATTGAGGAAGAAATTGGAGAAGATATTGAAGCATTGATTCTTACACTTAACACCGGCAACTATTAAGGTTTTCTAAATAAATTTGTAAATGTTTTTATCTTTTTTTATGTTTATATAGTTATATGTTATTAACTTATTACTCATTGGTTTTTTTATTTTATTTTTTTACATGTATAGATGAGGACATGGAAGAAGAAGAAAAAATGCTTTATGTTTTGACTTTATTTGGTGAGTTAAAATTCGTATAATGTTTTCGTTAGATGATACAAACTATTATCCATATCTGTTCACGTGTTTGGAAATATGTAGCTTCAATTTGGAAATATTTGGTTAATTAAATTGCAAGTGGGGTTTGAAATATGTAGCTTGCATCATTGGTATATGGGTTTTGAAGTTGAGACTTAAAAATTGTTTTTTTGAGCTTGAGTTTTGACTTTTGAGTATGGGGCATGTTGTTTTATTTTCAAAATTAACTGTTTTTTGGAAATGGAGTTAATTTTTTAAAGCGACCTGTTTGACCCACTACCCAATCCGACTCGACTCATACGTTTTACCACCGCTAATGGGCAGCATCAACTACAAACAAACCATATTATGTTGATCAACGCACGTTTCTGTCACATTTGAGACATTTGCTTTTACTCAAATGAGACAGAAATATAATTACTAAAAGAAACCCTTTTAAAAAGTATGTTACTATTCTTAAATTATATGTCCTTCTTTTTCGCAATTGCTCGTTTGTATCTGGTTACTTCGTTTTCTTAACAAAATAATGAAGATACAAAACATTTATCAGTTATTATACTCCCTTGGTAACTTATTCTGCTAAGAGCCATACATACGCATACTCAGATGCCTAACAACACGACATCATCGTATTACACAAGTTATTAAGACAAAAAATACACGAGTGCATACAACATTCATAAAATAAAAAAGTCTACAACAGTGCAAACCGAAAGAGAACGTTCAAAAGGTAGGGAGCTTTTTTATATAGATTAAACTGTAAAGACGAACTGATTCTAACCTATAAGGCCTTTTGCGCATAGTTCTCAATTGAGTCAACAATAGTTTCTTCAAGTGATCTGTATGTCCAGCCCAGCCCCTGTAGTTTCTGAGAAGTTGCATAGTATACACTTTTTGACTCCATAAATCTGCCAGCCGGTTGAAGTAGAACGAAGTTCATATGGGCAGAAACCAAACGAGAGGTCAAAAAGTTCAAAAACGCCTTCCAGTAATCTTGTAGACCCAGATTAATATTAAGTCATTTCTAGCGCAGATTTCATAGAAATGGTACATATATACGTTGAGCGAACTTTGAGCCAATACTTCTTACTACAAAAATTAACATTTGAGAGTCCACACTATGAAAAAACATTATTGAAGTACTAATTACCTTGTAAGTTCACATCACACAAGTAATAAAAATATACTCTAAATTGAAAACGCGGACCCTAAACTGTAGCGAAATGGAAGTGTGGACCCTAAAATGTCGATTTTGATCGTATATATTATAAACCAGAAATGGTCCAAACGTACATGCCCTTTCCATGCAATTTTGCTCTTATTATTAAGGACCATAATGACAAATATAGAATTTTAACTTGGGAACTTCTTAAAAAGCTGATGAGATTTTCAAGGTATTAAAGGAACTAGTAAAAGGGAAAAGAAACTCACTTATTTGGATACTTATAGGCAGGATAGTATTTCTTCAACATTTCTGCTAATTCCTTTGTCCTGATTTGATGGGATGTGCATAAGTATCTTCCATTAGCCTCGGGTTTTTCATAAACTAAAAGCAGTGCTTCGGCTAGATCACGTACATCCACAATACGTTGCAGCCTGTTCTCTAGTTCTTCATATCCTTCTGCACACACACAGAAATGCACAGAAAATGCTACTTAACTTAAAAAATCATGCTTGACATATATTAAATATTCAACAATATCTTTCAGTTTACTTGTAGATTTTACTCTATTTAGATGTATACAAACACATGATACCGAAAAAGATGCATACCAACATAGTAGATGACACAAATCGCAATAAAAGACAATGCAACTTTTACTTTTTTACTTCTTCCTCGTATATGCAGCGAACATTTTCAAACCGATTAATAAACGTACTCACCATTTCTAACCAAAATATACAATTTGTTGCATCAAACGTTAAGCAAATGGCAAGTAGGTGGTAGGTATTAAATGATTAAAAAATGGCAGGTATGTTGCATTAGTTAAATAGTTATGAAATCGTAAGTATGTTGCATTTAACAGTTATAAAATATATGCCACAATGTCACATGTATTGGTAAAAACTGAATAGTAAATTGTATTTTTGTAATCTATGGCACATTGGCATTATAAAACTACCTACCTTTAAGAAGCTTCATAAGAATCATGCTACTAGCATTTATTGTGCTTTGCAGCATAGGCCCTAATATAAGACTTGGGCACACGGACACAAAATCAATACCGTTTCTTTTTGAGTATTTCCAGGCCTCACTTTCTGCTTGTGTCTTAGAAAGACAATACCACTCCTGTATAACAAAGATGAAATTTACACAAAACCCGACTTTGGAACCATTGTACTTGGTTTTTTGTTGCAAATGAACACTGATACTGTGAAAATGGGCAGAAAAAAGAACAAAGTTTGCAGTAATAGAGGTGGTAGTGTGGTACACTGATTATTATTGACATACTATTGTTTCTGTAATCATATTTGACACACTGATTGTTGATAAAAAGATTAACTCGCTTGGATCCACCCAATCATCCACTTTAACATGAACCTGTTTTGACCGGTTATCCCCCAATTTCCCATTTTGTTACCTTTAATTTGCAAGGATGATTGTGGAATGTAAATGCTGAAAATATAATTGCATGTAGCACTTTTTGTTTAAACTCATTCATTCTTGAAAGGTTAGCAGTTTGGAGAACAATATTTGCTAGCAATGATAAGTGAAAGCTCAAAATTACGTCTCCTATAACACAAACAAGAGTGGATCACAAGGCTACATCAAAAATACTTCAGCTGCTTACATTATTTGATCTGCAGACTTCTTGGTCAGACCAAAAAGTCTCATCCAATGGTCGATCTTCAGGTTTATTAGAAAAAACCTCTATAGCAGCTACAGAGGAAACATACACAACTTTCTTCACATTTACTTCACAACATGCTTTAAGTACATTAAGTGTTCCATTAACAGCTGGCTCAATCAGTTCTACCTGCAAAGAGAGTAATTATAAAGATCTTGACTGTGATAAGTCAAACATCAAAAGTATGGTCATATGCGAGTCAAACTTGCCTCAGGATTAGGTACAGAACCAGGTGGATTTGGACTTGCAGTGTGGAACACACAATCACATTCCTTAATGGCAGCACAAAGAGACTCGTAGTCTAGAAGGTCTGCCTTGAAAAGCTTCAGATTTTCAGATGCTTTCTCGAGGTTCTTCAAATGAGCGTATTTCTTATCCACTAGAAGAAAATGTGTTAGAATAACTTGCACAATCCTGAAAAACTTACCCGAAGCAATTTACAGGGGTGTTTCATCATTGTTTTATGGACTTTTAAATATGTTGTTAGTTGTTACATAGGATTATCTATAAACCGAAAGGTTAACAAAATAATATTGGGTAACTTCCATATGCTGGATCTTCCTATAGAAAAGGATATGTTAAAGCATCTAAGAAATAATGATATCTAGAGAGAACATGAAAAGCAGCACATTCTGATGCAGCATCAATTGACACAAGACTAAGATTTTGTGAAGCTACTTGCCTAGTCAAATATTATATTTAGAACGATAAGTTACCAGACTGCATATTAGAACACAAATCAATAATATTTTCCAATAATTCGTTACAATTAATGTCATTACAGTCATTTCTATTCAAGAATATCAATCTCGAATGTTATGAAGAGAGAGAAGAAGATTTCTAAATTCCTAATTAGAACATGCAGGGTTTAGGGAGATTTAGAATAATAAGGATTGCGAAAACGGTAAGCAAATCAACAATGTAGGAATAGCCAACGATTTCTATAATCAATTAACGTTAAAACAAGTAATGATAGGTGATCGAGGAAGAAATTACGAGGGTTTCTGAGGGTGCCATGAACAGTGTAGTTCTTCGAGAGGAAAAGCTTAACTACCCACGATCCTACAAACCCTCCTGCACCTGTTACACACACAATTCTTCCCGTCTCTGCCGCCATGCAAATCGATAAGCAGACACTTATTACGCTCTGTTCTCCGGAAAGTGAAAGAGTAGAAATGGAGTGAAAAAAGGCGGGGAACAATATTGGTGATTTTGAGTTTTATGGAAAGGATGGAAAGGAGACCTGACTAGAACTTAGAAAACATCGATGAGTTTTTACTTTTATTTTTCTTAAATAACAATATTATTGGTATTAATAATTATTTAATATAAAAAAAATCGTCTTTAACTTATGGCAAGTAATATACCACTTAATTATATCAAACATACATTATTTGGTTCAAAATAAGGATACAATTATATTTTTATTTGGTCAAATTTGAAGACAAGATTTAATTTTTATAATAATACTAACAACCCTTATCAATAAGTTATGCGAGTAAAGAAACAAAAACTTACTTTAGGCATGATTTTAGCCAATAATTCTAGTAAATTGTTGTAACTTTCGCCAACAAAGCAGAAACATACATGTGGCGCTTTCTTGAAGAAGGCTGGTAGCGACTTGGTCGGCTTAGGGGTCGGTTGGTGAGAGTTCAAGGTCGGTTGGGGAGAGTTAGCTGGCTTGGCGACGACTAGGAGTACTTGTGTTATTGATTTGTCTCTTCAATCCCATCAAAAGCTTCTCGATTTTCGTGGATATTTTTGAAAAAATGGTATCTAGAGGATTAAATGAAGATAAAGGGGATAATTTTGAAAATAGATGTAGAAAAACAAGGTGAAATGTAATTTATAAAAGGATGTTGTATGTAATTTTTTAAGAAAATGTTAGGAAGTTAAAAAGTTATTTCATATCTACTGGCAACATAATTTCTAGTGAGATCATACCCCGACGAGAGGTTTTCCAGCAGCCATAAGGAAATTTCCCCATTGGGAATTGTAAATGGTATATCAAATAGATTTATATCCACATGGTGTAAAGTTTTCCTGATGCTTCAAATGACAGGTCTGTAATTTGGTCTAAACCATGAAATTTGGTTTGTAATGGGCCTTTTATATATGTGCACACACATAATAACCTTCATCATCAAATAACCTTGTCTAGATGCGTATCATGCATTGTGTGGTTGGCTAAAGTCTTGGACATTAGCTAAAGTTATTGGCTAAACTTTTACTCAAGTTGGGAAAATGTAAATTTGATGCTCAATATGGCTTGAGAACACACACTTTTCCTCTTTCTAACAATTGTTTTAAGAAAAGATCTTGTTTTGGCTCAAGAACAAATTGGACCCAAGTTTTTGTGAATGTGGTCATTCTTCAATTTGAAACAAAAACAAATAAAACTTTGGTAAGCTGAATTGTGAATCTACAACCTCTATGGATGGAGATCATTGGCTTTGATACCATGTAAACATGGAATCGAATGGAAAGCTGCTATTGACTCATATGAAACCATACAGATTGCTAAGGTAGCAACCGGCAAATCTAGTATGTTGTAATACTCATAACAAATGTTATCATATTCTTTGCAATTACAATCTTACCATTTCTTACTCCCAAACCTAGTAAACATAGATGTTACATAATATCAATTATTTACAATAGCAAAATAAAACACTAAATTTATTCATAGTAGATGCTTAACTCATCAATTATTATTAGTTCAACTCATCTCATTTAACCTGATCTTGAGGCCATGCTTCATCTATAATACAACAGAATCTGCTAGAAGCACGGATGAACTTCCACCAACTCAATGTGGTGACGGTAAATGATCACGGTTGATACCATCTCCAGCCGAGATAAAGTCATGTTTTTAACTAGACAAGTTTTTGGTCCAACGTTAAATGTGGTGAACTTGTAAAACGGGAGAATAATTTTGGTATTTTGATTAACTTGGTGGCCACTTGGAAGGATTTCTGGCTGTAGTGAAGATTTATGATTAAAAGGAACATGAAGAAATAGCCTTAAGGACTCGCATAAAGCTCCATGAAGGTAAACCATTTCGTCTAACTTTGTCTGGTTCCATCTCTTATGTGCATTGGCCTCTAAATGTGTGTGGATATATTCTAGAATCTTATCTTCTACGGTTAGGTTTCTTGCAAGATTATAAAAGAACCAAAAGGTATCTTTTCCTTCAGCCATCGATTGATTAAGGTGTCTCTTAGATATTTTATGGGATTCTAAGAATTACTTCCCTGGTCTTTGAGCTCTCTCATGATAGCTGTGAAAAATACGAACCTTCCACTTCATGGTTCATTATGTTATTGTCTTCTGTTTTTGAGCCAAGCATTCATATATGAATTGCTCAAGATTTTGCCATGCATCCATGTTGTCAAATCAAGGGCCTTTGAACATGAATGTGCCACCATTGTGTATTAGAACTTCAGTGGTGTAATCATGGTGTCATTGGGCGTTTACAAGAATCCTTGGTATCATACCAAGAACTGCCAATTTGTATGGATAATAGTTTCGTGGTTCTGATTTTTGTATATAATATTAAAATTGACACACGAATGACAAGTAAAAAAGAGAATGACCCGGTATTCAAGAAAAGCCATGGGGAGGAACCAAATAATATGAGTTTATGTTTGATTGGAGGGCATTACAATCACTAATGTTGTGTAACTATGATCTGGTCATTGGTGTTATATGTAGGCACACAAAATCTTAATATTTATGATGGTGACGAGCCTCACGTACAACCACAACAAATGATTAGCAATAAAGAAAGGATAAGAAGCATTGCCCATTACTACTTAATGAAGCACATTATTACTAAGGCCATCATTATGGCACACCCTTTGGATTTCTCAACCCAAAAGCCACCTTAACGTCACATCACTTTTCCCTTTCATTCACCTTTCCAACACAAAAGTTAGTATAGGGTAACCTAATCGTACCCATTTTTAATTTATTTTTTATATTATATATATTAAGAAAGAAAGAGAGAAGAGGAAAGAGAGAGAGAGAGAGAAGAGAAATATAGAGAGAAGGTGAGGCGGTGAAGGCTGAGGTTCCTAACCCAAAATTGCAAAACAATCGGGTAAATTGGGAGGGGGTACTGGTGTTGCCATTGAAGCCGATCAAACCAAATGCCAACCCGATGGCTTCGGCTTTGGTTGAATCACTTAATAAGACCAAGAAACGCACAAAAAGATTGTCTTTAAGTTGTCAAATAGCTCTGAGAAACTATTAATATATATATATATATATATATATATATATATGGTTGATTCAACACCACACAACATTTATTTTTAAGCTGTCTAGGAAGAATTTGTGTAGATTTTATCTAGTGTGGTGTTTTATGTAGTTAAGTACAACTTGTCCATGTATATGCGAATTGTGTAGATTTTATTTGAACGACATCTTGTATTAAATCTTGCAAGGAAGTAGAAGATTATAATGTAATAGTGGATTATAGATACAATTGGGTTAAACACCCAATCTAAATATCCACTTAAGCTATGAGATTTGGATCTACTAGAGATCTATAAAAGAGAAAAACACATTGCATTGTCGCCTACTATGTCACCTGATGGTTCTTTTTCATCATAGGTATTAGTTGATTTCTAAATTGCCAAATAGACCAATTAGCCGTCTTAACCACCACATATAAATAAATGTCGACGATGCTTTTAGTAGGAATAGGAGTTTGTAAGCCTTTAAAAGACCAGACTAGTATGGTTGTTTGGTCCGGTGAAAGGGAGAGGGATCTACTACCATCTCATGATTCTATTCCACACTAGATCAAGTTGAATATTTAAAATTTCTTCAAAGGCGTATTATATTGAGTCAAAGAAGATAATTGCAAGTCAAGTAGACTTAGCAATACTACAAGCATGACATTTATTAGACTTGTGCATAATATCGGAAAAGAAATATGTCCACAAAAGTAATTAAAAGGGTGTCTAAGACGAGAGTGCGGTAACTGTAAAAATACGGTCAATGCAGTAATACGCACGGTTGAAGTGGACTAGACATAATTTATTGAAGCACACTTATCCCGTTAATAGAAAATTCATGGTAAAAGAAGACGATGCAAATGAGATGATCTAACATAAGTTGAGTAATGAACAAAAAGTTTCTAACTATAGCGGGAACAAATAAAATATTTCTAAGAAGAAGCAAGCGGGTACGTAGATAAAGAACGTTAAACATTACCAACAAGCAGCAACGACTGCAACTCCATGATAACCCAAATATGGTTTAACATAATCATGTACAAGAGTCAAATCTCATGTCATATGGGCAGTATTACCCGATTCTCAAAATGCAGTATTAACCAAAAATGTTGCTTAGAAATTTATTGACCAAAACCTGCAGGCCCAATAGGCTTAGGTGAATTGGTGAAATAGATCGATTATGTTGGGCCTGGAGCAAAATTTATTGAAGCCCGCTCAGATTCATGGACATTTGCAATTGCAGCACCAGCTGATTTGAATCTTTGATAATTGGTTTCCGTTTCCCCAGACCCAGTAGCATTAGCAAAACTGCAAAAGACAAACTACTCCCCCAACTAATCGAGCTAGGGTTACTCACAGAACCATTCATCGCAATATCGCATCACTAGGAAGAAAAGTATTCCAAATTCATTGTAATGTTTGCATCAACGCATTTTCCGCCATTGTTGAACCCTCCATGTCGACCTCCACGTCAAGAATTCCCACCTCTCCATCCACCACCTCGATTTTGTGAGTCTCCAGTAGTATTGTTTGGCCTCATGATCTTTCTTTTAACAAGTCTGGCACATAATTTTAGATCTCGAAACAACATTAGACTGATTATGTGGTGCGATGGATGCTGGTCCTAAATTGAGGCATTCATAGCTGAAATTTGTGGTGGAGTATGTTTTTGTCATGCAAGATGTTTCTCAAACCATCAGTTTCGATCTCAATTGTGCAGAGGTTGGTGGAACAGGGGAGTTCTTGATATGAAGAAAAAAAGTATTTAAATTAGGGTTTGATTCAGTGATCAGAGGTAGATGCTGAGTTTAAACCCTGCTTTAAGCAGCTGAAATCGAGTCTGTAGATTTAATTTTTTGGGGAATAAAAAAATACGTTCCCTTCACTCGATGCGTGATCTTACACAGTGAGGCGGAATGTAAAAACGGTGATGTGCAATATTTGGATCCGAGACATAGCTATAAAAAGCCATCGTCTTCAAGATAGTAAAGAACAAATCTGAACTTGTTTGAACAGATGAAAATGTTTGAAAGAAAATTTGAGATCGAGCAAAGACAAGTTGAAACATAAACCTCCAAAAGAAAAGAAATGAATCTTGTTTTGGTTCAAGAACAAATTTGGACCAAGTTTTTGTGAATCTGATTATAATCGATTCAATTTGATAAGCTGAAGTGTGAATCTTCAGCCTCAATGGATTGTTAACCTGGTGAAGAATCTTGCTTGTACACAACAGCAAACAAACTGAATAGAGAAAATAGAACACAGCACACACACTTACACAAAGTTGTGTATTTTTGTATTAACTTGAAAAAGGAAAATGAATACTACTGCCATAAAGGCTTACACGAAAACAGAAACATGAAAAATGGAAAACTACCCACTAACATGAACATGGAAAAACTACCCACTACTGGAAATGCATGGCAACTGATTAAATTAATAAAATAAATAAACCAACATAAAATAAAAGTGAGAACTTGCATGCCACGCACACATACAGAGTGCATGAAGGTGTTGTACTCCAATGCATAAAGGTGTTGTACTCCAGTGCATAAAGGTGTTGTACTTTAATATGGATGAAGCTCATTGGCTTTGATACCACGTAAACACTAAACATGAAAGCAAATAGAAAGCTACTGTTGACTCATATGGAACCACACTGATGGCTGACGTTGCAAGTGGCGTACGTTGTAATACTCTAGCAGATGGTATCATATTCTTTGCAATTACAATCTCAACATTTCTTAGTTCCAAACCTAGTAAACATAGATGTTACATAATATCAAGTCCACAATAGCAAAATAAAGCACGGTAAATTTATTCGTAGTATATGCTTAACTCAACTTTTAGTTCAACAAATTTCTTCTTTTTATCCTGACCTTGAGGCCATGCTTCATTTGAAGTACAACAGAATCTGCTGGAAGCACCAGATAACCCGCCACCAACTCAATGTGGTAATGGTAAATGATCATGGTTGATACTATCTTCAGCAGGGATAAAGCCATGTTCTTGCCTACACAAGTTTTTGGTCCAGCGTTAAATGTCGTGAACTTGTAAGATGGCTCATGTTTGATTACTCCTTCCTGGGTAATCCACCTTTCAGGCTTAAATTCCATGCAATCCTCACCCCATATCGATTTCATCCTTCCCATAGAATAAAACGAGAGAATAATTCTGGTGTTTTGATCAACTTGGTGGCCACTTGAAAGGACTTCTGGTTGTAGCGGAGATTTGTGATTAAACGGAACAGGAGGAAATAGCCGCAAGGACTCGCATAAAGCTCCATGAAGGTAAACCATTTCGTCTAACTCTGTCAGGTTTCATCTCTTACGTTCATTGACCTCTAAATGCATGTGAATCTCTTCTAGAATCTTATCTTCTATGGTTGGGTTCCTTGCAAGATTATAAAAGAACCAAGATAGAGCGCTACTCATGGTATCTTTTCGTGCAGCCATCAGATTGACTAAGGTGTCTCTTAGAAATTTTACGGGGTCCAAAAAATTGCCACCTTGGTCTTTGAGCTCTCTCATGACAGCTATGAAAAATATGAACTTTTCCTCTTCATGGTTCATGATGTTATTGTAACTTTGTTTATGAGCCAAGCATTCGTATATGAATCGATCAATATTTTGACATGCATCCATCAGCTTCTTCTCTTTCCCCACTCTAAGAAGTTGTTGTAGTTTGCTAAGGCATGCGGGTGTAACATGCCTGAGCAAAATAGCTTCTTCACTATCTGTGAAGGCTTTCAAACATGGAATGTAAGGAAAATCAAGAGACAAGCTTTCTGGGTCGGTATCTAAGAGTAATTTGCATACATTGTCAAAAGCGAACCTTTGAAATATATCTTGCAAATCCATCTCGATGCCACGTTGACAAATAGATTCAAGTATAAGTAGAAGCCCATTTTCCAGTTTGTTCCAAATGATGTCTTCCATCATGCTCTGAAATCCTGTGCGCTTTAGTATAGACATTATGACCTTGCGGTTAATCTCCCATATCTTACAGTCAGAATTGAGAATTCCATCTCCTAGGATATCAAAAATCTTACGAAATTCGTCACCTTTGGGGTAGTTGCTGAAGTTTTTGCTTAGAATGTGGTGGATGTCTGAAGGTTCGGTGGTGAGGAGCATGTCCATGTTGGCAAACCAAGGGCCTTTGAACATGAATGTCCCACCACTATGTGTCAGAATTTCGGTGCTGTAATCATGGAGTCTTTTGGGCGTTTACAAGAATCCTTGGTATTGTTGGCTAATTCTAATTGGTTGAGGGATGACCGAGTATTTTGTTAGTTGGCAAATAAAAAGGAAAACATGGGATAATGTTTCTGTTCCACCACCACGTTCTAGGTGGTTATTTTATTTTGTTATATTTTCCCGTTTTTTATGCATGTATTTGGTTTATTTATTTGCATGTATTCTCAGTTAACTTTTGAGAGAGAATATAACCCAGAAAATTGCTCCAACTGTGTGTATCATTTCTTCTTCTTTTGATCGTAAATTTGGGTACATTAAATTGATCCTTATATAGTTATATCTGATTACCAACAGGTATCATACCAAGAATTGGCCAGTTTGTAGGGATAACAGTTTCCTGGTTTTGACGTCTATACATAATTATTAAAATTGACAAGTGAATGAAAAATAAAAAGGGAATGACCCAGTATTCAAGAATAGCGATGGGGTGGAACGATATTACTTTATGTTTGACAAGATGGTATTACAATCACTAATTCACTAGGCCTGTTTAATTGTAGTTTAAGTAGGCACGCAAGTTTATATCTTACAACCATATCTTGATTTTTATGATGGTGATGAGCCTGACAGCCACAACAATGATTATCAGTAAAAGATAGGGAAATTCTATATATCCCCCTCATTGTCTATATAGCCCCCTTGATGTGACATATGTAAGTAAAAAAGCAATATTAAAAATATAAATTCTTGATTTGACATGTGTGTTTGTGAGGAGAGGGGGCTATATAGTAGCACCCTAAAAGATAGGATAAGAGGCATTGCCCCTTACTACTTTTACTGTAAGCACATTATGACACATTTATAGCACACATTTATTGAATGTTATCCATACTGTGATTGATTGCTGTTAGTGCATCCGACGTGTTTATCTTTGCAAGTATTTTTTTAAATAA
>JAUEJL010041515.1:0-20989 GCA_032274825.1 Drosophyllum lusitanicum
AGAAATCATAAACTTAAAAATCATAGATACATAGATACTTACAGAGAATTAGAAATCGAGGAGACAGGAGAGCAGGACTTGTACAGTCGCCGGAGAGGAGAGCAGAATCGCCGGAGAAGAGAGCAGAATCGCCGGAGAAGCACACTGCCGGAGGGAGAGAACAGATCGCCAGTCCCGTAGTTTTTTTTTTTTTTTTTACATTTCTAGTAAGAAAACCCTAGGTACATATATATGTAATACTGCGCAGGAATAAAATAAAATAAAATAAAAAGCCCAAACCATCGCAACCGCTATATAGTGAATAGCGACCCTTTCCCGCGACGCTACGCTATTCGCGATCGCGCCGCTATCTCTCGCTATTGACATCAGTGATCAAGAGGTGGTTTGAATCCTTTGTAGATGACTTATCTGAGATTAAGCCATGAGTCCGTGACTCATATGAATTAGAAAGTACGTTGCTATATCTTGAAAAGTAGTACATTGTTATGATTAGGAAAGAAGTGAAACTACATGATTGAGATAATTTTTGGATTTTTTAAGAGTTCTCTAATCCAACAAAACTTAAATTTTACTTCACTGTTTTGTGTAGGATGATCAAAAGGTTGTCAAGAAACGGAAAACAGAACTCGGGGGAGCTTTCTCAATTGCAAGTTGGATTCTTTTTATTGGTTTGTTTGCCGCGTGAGTCATTGAATTCACTTTATCTATGTTATGCAATTTCATCACTTTTGCAAAGTACTCTTTTGATCCCATGAAAAATGCAACTTTTGACTATTAGTCAAATATCTAACATACCATTTTACAAAGAATATTGTAAATCCAAATCAACATGTTTAATTTATCTGTAACGATGACAGTTGATAAAGATATAGCTTTAATGTGGAAACCATCTCCAAAAAACTGCTTTAGAGGGAAGTCTTGCAGTTTTTATGGAATGAATCATGAATGTAGTACTTGGTTTATGTAGAGGTGCCAATCTCAACCCATATATGTAAAAGTGGGTCGATTTGGGTTAGATTGTATATCTAACAGGTTCAATGGGTAAATTGAAGATTTTTTGAAAATAAATTTGGTCAAACAGTCTGAAACTCTCCCAAATTGCTGTTAAGTTACAGCCTCTTAAACTGTTTTTGAAAAATAGCTGAATCTTATTTTCAATTTTTTATATAGTTTTTATAATCAGATTTAATGTATTATCTATTTCTCAAAATCCAAAGAAAAGATAAAAAAATGTTACCCAACCTGTTTCGACAGTCATAAAGCTGCCACTATTTTGAGCTGTTACCTGACCCGCCCGCCCATTTTGCCACCTATAACTGCTATTAACTTAGCATGGCTACTGTTGCAGGTTACTATACCAAATTATATCAAAGAGAAGCATTGAGGTGCATAGTGTTAGAGCAGCAAATGCACCTGATCTGATGTCATTCAGCAATGATATGGAATTCAACATAACTGCCATTTCTACCATGAGTTGTTCAAATATTCGAGGTCTTGGTACTTTACTTGCTGGAAATCCAGGTTTTTTGGATTTTAGAACTGCCCCGTTATCCACTTTTGCCAACTTTTCTTGCCAAAACACCACAAAAGGCCCATTGGTGACTCTTAAGTGCAACAACTGTCAGCTTATTCGTGACAATGTTTATACTTCATGGCAGTTTATCGATCTTCCAAACATACCTGCGAGTGCTGTTGGTTTTCAGTTCAATTTAACAGCAAGGGATCCTTTACACAAAAAGCATATTAGTTTTGTGAGTGGGATTCTGAAGAATGGAAGCACTAATGATGCAAAGTTTGTGACTTTTAGAGGGAGTGATGCGAATATATTGCAATTTAATTTAGTTCCTCGAGTTTACCGTAATAAACATGGTCTCAAACTCATCCAGCCTTTGTTTCACGAGTTCCTTCCGGGCTCTTCTTTTGATGTGATGAATCAGCTGCGGGTCTCTCTACAAAATTCAAGCAATGGAATTGTCAACATCACTTTACATATTAAATTTCTTTCAAACTACATTGTTGAGATCGACAATCAGAACCTTTTGGGGCCAGGTGAGTTATTTTCTGGGAGTTTGGGACTATAATTGTTTATGCTAAGGTTAAATTTGTGTATGAATTATTAGAGCTGGCAAAATGGGCGGGTCAGTTGAATTCAGTAAAGGTCAAAGCTGGTAAATTATTGGTATCTGCAGGTTGACATGGTCAGATTTTGTCCAAAGTTATTAAATTGCAATTTAATCATTAGTGTGTCAAATATGACTACAAAAGTTGTATTATTTCAGTAACAATCTACTTCTTTTAATAAATAGATTAAGGAGCTTTCTTGCTTTAAAAATGCAGTGTCTTTCAACTTCTTTGACCCATTTGACTTGTTTCTTTTTCTACCAACTCTTTTGATTTTACTGATTTGACCCATTTGATTATACCGTTACAAAAAGAGTAAAAATGGCTCTCAGTGTGTCGCACTTTCTAAGCCGGAGGTCTTTCGGGAAGCAGTCTCTCTACTTTCGGGTAGAGGTATGACTATCTACATCTTATCTCCCCCATACCCTGCTCTTACAGGATTGGGTACTGTCGTTGTTGTTGATTATGCCGTTACAAATAAACATAACCCGAATTGACCCATTTATAAGTAAACACATTAGACTTTTCCATTTCTATGAAACCATCATTCTTTGAAATATCCCCTTTTCTAGATGCCCCATTAAATTTTCTACATCAGTCATCAGCTATTAGGCAAATTTGAAAATTTGGATCACTATTTGCCCATTGTTTAGCATATATAGCTTGTTGACATTGATTTTAGTCCACTAGATTCCCTTATTATGTCATTGACTATAACTCCTTAAATCACGCGTTGCTGCAGGATCTAACTACTCGTTATGGGTTTGGTCTTAAAACATGCATACCTTTAGATTTAAGCAACTTTTTTTTACTGCAGCAAGCCAGCAACTTTTGCAGGTTGATATCTATTATTTGCAGGGAGTTTAAAAAATTGTATTTTTCACTGTAGGGATAAAGTTCACATTTAAGTCAACGAAGGCAAATAAAAAATTTCTTAATTTAAAAATTATAATTTTAAAAAAACACTAAAGAACAAACAAAAACATACAAAACTAAAGAATAATGAAAAAAGGCAGAAGAATACAAAAAATTAGAAAGAAAACAAACAACACGAGCTGCTAAGATTTGGACATTAGACCATTGACATTCCTCTAACCGCTAGGCTAGAATCGTTACCATTTTACTGTTATTAATTGCTTTGTCTATTTTATTAATATGAACTTTTTTAAGCAGGACAAAAACTGCACAACCTCTAAATTACTGGCAATTGTATGGTATTTGTAAATGGAGGGAAATTAGGACATTTACTATTAAGTACTAATTAGAATGTCTAGATAGGTAAAAATTAGCATTAAATGTTGTAAAAAACATATACAATAATGATGTATTTAAAAAATAATAGTTTATATAATATTTTGCAATTAATGATGTGTTTAAAAAATATATGATCAAAATATTATTAAAAATCAATATTGATCTATTATAATACATATGGCTAAATGCAAAACAATTGAAACGTGGAGATGAGTAACCTTAAAAATTAATACGCGGATGTTAGATTGAATGAGCAGATTAAAAAAGAGAGGGGAAATAATGCATATAAAAGTGAAAAGTGATGCCTGTTAGAATAGTAAGATAGGTCATTAGGGTTGTAAGTTTTATTATGCAGAAACTTATTGGTGGTTTTTATCATTGTGAGTGTTGGTTTAAGTGTTTAACTCTCAAAAAAAAAAAAAAAAACCGTGGGAGAGCCAATCGCCCTCTCGAAAGTCAATTAATTAATTTACTTCTTAATTTTTTTCCTAGTTTAGTAAATTTGTACCAATGGTTAGTATTAAAGGCTTGGCATTGGTGATTGCTTTCACCACATCACTTTGATTTGAAGATCTTACTGTTGATAGTAGAATGTTAGAGTTTTTCTTAACCTTAGATATTTCTTGGTAATAATCTAGTGTATCTTTTTTTCCAAGCATGCAGTGGGCTTCCTTGCTGATTTGGGTGGCCTGTATTGTGTTAGTATCGGCCTTTTCTTCTACTTTTTGGTGCAAGTATGCTTCTCATCTATTTCATATTTAATCTTTCTTGTTAAAATATATTCTCAGTATGTTTTTACGGTTTTATATCGATAAAAAAAATATTTGAAACTAATATGGGCTGGTTTCAGTAGCTAAATAAGCCTAATGTACTGAGCCTAATTTCGGATAAAATATTGAGCTTATATGAGCTGGAGGGTAATTTACATATATCAGCCTTGTAGTTTTGGCTTATTTGGCACTTTTACTTGTAATGTTCTGGAGATAGTGTATTAATTAATGTTATTTGAAGGGTTCATTTTAGTTTTATACGGGCCCACGCGAGCCAACGTATGTGAAAATGAGTGGGCATGGGTTATATTCAATCGACCATGGGTCCAATGGTTTAAAAGTTCCCAAAACGATACTAGTAATGCTTGTAATCTTCTATAATACTTAATTAAAAAAGTTGAATGATTATCTTAATATGGTTTTTGTAATCATTTATGATATATTAGCTATAGTTGGACACCACCCAACCCAAACTTTTTGACACATCCTAAAGACCCGTTTCCACCCGAACCCGTTTGACACATTACTCAAATTGCCTATTTTACCACCTATAACAGCCACTTCAAGCTTGTCCGTAACAGAAGTTACAGAATACTCGTCGAACATAATAACAACGTTCTTTTCTTTTTGTTTAATCCATTGTTTTTTTTCCAAACTTTCTATGCTACTTTTTCTTATTCTTCTGAGATTACATACCAAACCTATATGTGTACATATTAGAACATTTGATCAACTGTAATCATCTTCTATATAGTCCTAATTACATCTCCTTATAGTTTGAGTACAGATTCAAGAGGTTCCGTCATGAGGATAAAGTAATGAGAAGGATTAGAAACAGTAAGAAAGCACAACAACGTTGGGACAAGGTAAAAATTGTCAAATATAAAGAATCACCCATTCGTTGGAGGTATGGCAATTTCGACCTGTTTACTTATGAATGGGTCGATTTGGATTGTGTTATATCTTTAACTGTTCAAATATAAAGATTACCCAAAAGGGGAACAGATCAAGTTGGAAGTCGCCTAAAGTCTATTTTAATGCATATTGTTATTTATAATGATAATTGACATATTAGTTATAATTTTTTTTTAAAGAAAAATGGACAAAAAACCATCTGCCCCATTTGGTGTGTCCTAAAAATGGCAATTTTCAATCCAACATTATTTTGACCCATTACCCAACCCACCCCACTTGCCACCTCTACAAATCATGTTTCTCTAGTTCATTGAGTTTGAGGCGTTGTATGCCAAATCTGTTTTTGGTTTGCTTAATGTTTCAACTAGTTGAGGAAATACGTTATATTTACATGGGGTCGTGGTTCATTGCCTTCCGAAGACGGAACCATTTTGGAAACAACATGCTGCTCAGGGATACAAACCAAGTCAAACCGCAATGAAGGATCATTTAAGAGAAAGCAACAAATATTAAAAGATACTATCAGTTTTAACACGAAAGTTAGCATACCCGATGAAAAGGCAATAATTTACTTACTCGTTATTTTCTCGTAGTCAATTGCCTATCTTGAAACCTCTTTGGTGTATTGAATTTATGTTTAGCATGTCTTGTCTTTTTTCACAGAAGGGTAGTCCAGAGCAAGTTCAAACCCAAGGAGTGGCATGTTCTTTTGGTAATTCTGCATCAGTTCCGGAGGAGAACTTTTCAAGCGAAGTAAGTTTTAATAATTTTTTACGTGAAAAATACTTTTATTTTTGTTATTTTTCTAATGGTCTTTGCGTCACGGTTCAAGTAAGTTGGTATAAAATTTTATTTAGACTTTTGCAATATTTTTGTTATTTTTTAAGTGGTCTCTGCTTCATGGCTGTTAAAACCGAGGAGGATTGGTGCAACCATGTCAACCTGTTTTGTGTAAAGGTGAATGCGGCAAGACAAACGGATTGTGTAACAGGTCAAAATGGGTACTTTTTAGTGCAGGCTTGGTTGGGTTGACCTACAATCAATTTGCTGTTCATAACAAGACTGTTTCAATAAATAAATACTTCAAATATGATTGCAAAAGCTACATTTTCCTTTTCTAAGTGCCTGCAAGTTTATAGTTCTGTTCTTTATACTATGTAATATTTCTTCACTGTTACTTTGAGATCTGAAGTTGGGCTTATTTCCTACATATAGTAACTAATTTAGCTAACTAGCAATATTAAGTATTAGGAATCTCGAGAGTTCGCATGCTTACAACCATTTTATATCCAGGTGTCGCAAAAAGAAGGGCCGGGTGATGTGATTAACAGAGATGCACCTAAGCAACAACCATTGGGTTCTGCTGCTAATGCCATCCCTTTGCCACCTTCATTAGGTAACTACCGATTTATTTTAGCAAAATTTTTAGGCAAAGTTTCTTTTTCGGCTGATTTTTGAGCAACATTCACCATTTCACCTTTTCATCCCTTAGCCATTCTGTTTATGATAGCTTATTTACAAATTTCTGATTAGGCACCTCAAATATAGCTTAATTATTATACCTCTTGACTCGTGTCATGATCGCCTTTTTACTTCTAGTCCTACTTGCCTACAAAAACAGACAAATCTTGATGCTTAACATCACTTTGGACAAGGGCACTCGAAGGAAGGTGGTGTTTGGGATCGTTTATCTCAACTGTGTACTGTATTTTTTATAAGTGAATTAAGTTGTATTGATTAAGCAGTCTAAAGTTGCTTATTCCAAGCTGCTTTTCTCAAAGCTCAATAAGCAGATAAACAATTTCAATAAGCAATCTCAAAAAACTGCAAGTCATGTTTTTGGCCGGAAAGTAGAAGCGTTGGACAAAAGTTGGTTGAAACATGATGTGAAACAGCCCATAGTGACCAAAAGCAGTGATTTTATTCATTTTCATGTTAACAGAAATAAGTGCTTCAGAAATCCATAAAAATCTTCAGAACTTATACGAATACAACATGATGCTTCGAGAGGAGTTGATTCTTGCTCAATCTATGCTCCGATCTTTAACATCAAAAGCTTCCCCATCTAAGCAACAATAGAGTGCAGATGATCATACATATCAAAATCCCGCATTCCAGCGTATATCAACTCAAATCACACGGAAAGAAGAAAAGTCATCACCGTGTTGCGAGTTTGTTTGGGCATGCAAAGAATTCGGGTACCCGATTATTGTAGCACTCTTAACATGTATATGATATATATTTTTTTGTGATACCTAAGATTGGTTGAGGGTTAATGTATATGGCAAGTCAACTTGAAATGTATATGTTGTAGTAACGCATCCTAGTTGTAGATTATGATGATAGGAATTTGGGCAGAAATGACAACTACTTATGGCTACACGATCTCACAAGTATAGAAGAATAATGTTAACACACAAGTATTTATCGTTTATACAGTTATACTCACCACGATTTCGTTTTCTGATTTAATAGCTTAATGTTCTTTGTAAAATTAGTAAGTGCACGTTAGTTCTCTTATGGGCTTTGTGGGCCTTAACATATTAGGTTTTTCCTTCTCTCTGGGTATATATATATGGAAAAGTTCAAACGAGAACTGCGAGAACCAATCTTAGTCGTTCAATTCTCCCTCCTTCAATTGGATTGTCCACCCATGAATTTCTTACATGCACCTTGCCACACTCAATCTCCCCACGCTCTTCATCCACGAATTCCACTTACCACTTGAATGGTCAAGATTGGTTCTCGCAGTTCTCGTACGAAAAACAGTTCTCGTTTGAACCCTCCCCTATATATATGGTTTGAAACTTGAAACATGTTGGTTTAGGATATATTTTGTGAAGCTCGACAAGTTTTTATTTTTAGAGTTCGAAACTTGACATGTCTTTAACATTATGATGGAAATATATTAGTTATTTTGTTATAATGATTCATTATAAAGAGATATATACATCATTTTAATAAAGATAGCCCAATTACATATACATCATTTAATGAAAATAGCCAAAATGCCTAATTATATACTCGGGCCAAAAAAAATTTATAACGCAAAAACCCAAATAGCCAAATTCGGTTATACCCGAAAATATATTAACCGAACCGTACCCGATTTTAACCGTTACCCGATACCCGAATATTAAAACGGTTCGGTTATCGGTTATCTTTTCAAAAGTAAAATAACCGAAATACCCGACCCGAAATAACCGATACCCGAAATATTTACCCGAAAACCACCCCTATATGTATGATGCGATATGATATGAATTTTTGCTATTATATGTATGGATATGTGTAAGTTGGCATTTGGCTTTGAAAACTTTATGACTAAATGAATTATGATTCCCAAAGTATTTTGATTCAGAAACTTAGATTCTTGAAACTTTCGTGTTTGTTAAAATAGTGTTTATTATGTTATATATCCGTGCACTGGGCAATTGGCTCAGCCGCAATTTTCTTTTCTCTCTCCGTGGCAAGTATTCGAGGGACTTAAGGGAAAGTGATTGAGTCAGAAGCTTGTAAGGTAATACTTTCTGGTTGGTATTGGGAGGTATTTTCTTATTTTTGCTCCGTTTATGTATCGTATGAGTAGCCTCCATTTAATGCTGAGACGGGGTGTAACACTCTAACATGGAACAATCGAGTGTTGATCTGGATGTTTAGGAAGCATTGTTAGGTAGTTTGGTAATTAAAGTTTACATTGAATTATTGTAATTGTTTTACCTGATGACAGATAAATTCCATGGAAGGATTGTTGATGAGTTCACGTATAATTCCTGTTCGTGGTTACTGTAAGCCTGCCCTCTTTTCAACACATAAATCAAACAGAAAAAGAATTTCTTTTTATAGTCCAATCAGGATGATGAGTCCTTCAACATCATCCAACTCAAAAGCAGGTTCTGTTAAGCCATTAACAGCCTCCTCGTTAGGACGATTCGACAACACGTTACCTTCAAAAGGTATTTCAATATATCATTAATCAATTCATTGGAAATTGAAAATTGAAAAAAAAAAATGGAGAGTTCACCAAAACTGTAGTAGTTAACTGGTGTCTTGTTAAACAAACATTCAGAGGTCCTTGATTTATGGCAAAAGGCTGATGCTGTATGCTTTGATGTGGATAGCACCGTGTGTGTGGATGAGGGTATTGATGAACTTGCTGACTATTGTGGAGCTGGAGAAGCTGTTGCTGAATGGACTGCTAGGTTGAATGCCTCTGTATAAAAATTAGGTTTTGACTACAGTTGTTTTTTTAATAAAATATTTTATTATGTGTTCTGCAGAGCAATGGGTGGTTCAGTACCTTTTGAGGAAGCATTAGCCACCAGGCTCAATCTTTTCAAACCTTCGCTATCAACAGTCAACGACTTCCTTCAAAAGAGGCCCCCAAGGTTTGATAATGGTCTTTCTTGCAAATCATACCTTATAAATTTGTTTTCCCCACAATTAGATGTGCAGCAATCTATTTATCAACAGCAGCCACCATACCCAATCCCACCCAAGTGAGGTATGGTGTGGTAAGGTGTAGTTAGTCATACCTCTACGCGAGAGTAGATGTACTGCTTCCTAAAGACCTCGGGCTGATCAGATGTCGTTTAGTTGAAACATGTTTTCTCTCAACCCTAAAAAACATAAATGGGTATTTAAGTTTTTATAAGAAATTCTAATATTTTATACTCACACAGTTGATCTTTTTTCCTTTTTTTGCTTGTAAATTGGTAGACTTTCTCCTGGCATAACAGAATTGGTCCAGAAGCTGAAGGAAAATGGTAAAACTGTCTATCTAATATCTGGAGGTTTTCGTCAAATGATCAATGTAAGCTATCAAGAATCATTAATTGATCAGTGTTCTTATAATATGAATAAAACTACATATATCTGGCTAGTAAAATAAGGCATATTAGCTTATGTCTTGATTTTTTCAATGGTGTGTGTGTAGCCGGTTGCATCAATCCTTGGGGTACCAACTGAAAATATATATGCTAATCAACTGCTATTCGATTCTTCTGGTGAGTTTGCTGGATTTGATGCAAATGAACCAACTTCAAGAAGTGGAGGAAAACCAACTGCAGTTCAACTAATAAGAAAGGTTTTTTTAAATTCTTTTATCTTCTTTTGGCGTGTGTGTTTTTGTAGTCTAGAAGAATTCTTTTGGTAACACGACATCAACTTTTCAGGCTCATGGATACAAGGCGGTAGTAATGATTGGTGATGGTGCTACTGATTTGGAGGTAAGAATAATCTAAATATATTTGGTTCTTCTTTTTTAGTTTGGTAGCAGCAAGTCTGTATTTTGTTTAGATTCCAGTCTTTTAGAGATCCAATAATTATGTTGTTCTGTAGGCTCGAAAACCAGGATGTGCCGATCTGTTTGTCTGCTATGGTGGTGTCCAACTGCGGGAGGCAGTCTCTGCAAAAGCCGATTGGCTTGTGTTTAACTTTAAAGACCTGATAAACTCTTTGGAATAACAAGCGCACTCTTTTTCTTTTTCACGAGTATGTTGCAGTATGCCTATTGCACTACAGCATACTATTCAATACTCCAATCACCTAAAAAACTATCTGCCTATATATTATTAATTTTTTTTTGAATAATATGAATTATAGACCAAATGGTCAATTAGAAGAAGAGTTGATTGTTGCTTTTTTGTTAGGTTTGTTGTAATTTTGGTGGTGATTTGTTGAAGTTTGGTGGAGATGATGATTGACAATTATGGGTTACATTTCTAAGATGATGACATTACAGAGCCATGTGCAGATGTGCTGTTTCTTTTTCCTCCTTTTTCTTTTTGTCATTTTGGATCATCATAATGTGTTTGGTTTTTGGTTGTTTGATTGCTTATGTTTGTAATTGTAGAATTTGGAACCTACAGATATAAGTTCTGAAATCATAATAATCAACTTTTATTTTGGCAATAATATGTTCATCGTTAACGTTGTATCGTTAATTTTTTAATTCAAGTTAATCGAAAGAAACGGGGTAAGAATGAGCATATCAAGTGTTTGATTCGTTACGTTAATGATTTTGAAGGAGGAGACCAAATTATCAAGTATTATTATTATTTTTAAAGAAAAAGATGGAGTGAAACTCAAGCCATGTACTCGCTCATTTTACTATACCTTAAATTTAGTAGGAAATATGAACTTATAGCTTAGCTGTAATGATGTTTAGGTGTTTATAAGTTCTGTTGTTGATAAAAATTATATAGATTTAGGATTAAGTTAGGGAGTGTGTCCCTTAGACGTTTAAAAAAATTTAACAGAAATATTTTTGTCTTTTCCTACAAAAAGAAATCCAATCATTTGATATATATAAATGTGTGCCAAATACATGATTTCTACTCTATCTTATTTGGTTAATAACATGTATGATGGCAAAGGCCATTGAGTTTGAATCCCTTGACCTAATTTTCCTTCTTTATTTTTTCCCTATACGTTCCTGCTAAATTGCTAAGCCATTTGTCAACTGTTATTTTAAATTTCTTTTTCTTTCTTTCTATCTTTACATGTTTTTTCACCATTTTCTTATTGGATTTCAAATTTAAAGTTTAATTTATTTTACAAGTAGTATTCTTTTATAAGACTTTATAATCTTATTTTTATAACGAAAACAATAAACTAAACTTAAAAATAATAAATCTAAATAAATTCTTGCTTTTTATATCTTTCATATTATTATTATTATTACTACTACAACTACAACAACTAGTACTATTTTTATTATTACTACCACTACTACTATTTTTATTATAACTGTCAACAATATTGTCAAAAGATGATAAATATAAATAAAAAGACACAATCTAAGTTTACGACAAGGAAAAATGTAATGTTTTAAACTTTTTGCAAATTTCGTATTCAAATACTTATCTTTTAAATCTCCGCTACAATACGCGGGTAAACAAACTTAGTAATATATATATATATATATATATATATATATATATATATGAATGTGTTTATCTATATCTATATTAATACATAGAGCATTTAGCTTTTTTTTTCTAAAAGTCTTAGGGTATATTCGGTATGGAGCTTTTTGGAGCTGGTAGCGTTTTGTTTTTAAAGAAAAGGCTACAAGTCATGTTCGGATGAAAAGACTGGAAGCTTTTTTTTAAACAAAAAAAGCTCTGAAACAAAAAGCTTCTTGAAGTAGCTTTTAAAACTAGCTGGAAGCTTTTTATATACTAAATTACCTAAATACCCTCTTTAATTGTTTTATAATTTCTCCACTTTTTATAATTCGTCCTTTTTTGTCATTTTACACTATTAAGCTCCAGCTACCAGCTAATTTGCTGAACACACATATAACTAAAATAAACAATTTCCAGCTCCAGCTACCAGCTTCCAGCCACCGGCTATTTCCGTCAAACACACCCGGTATATAAGCATTTAATTGACTCCATTTAATTTTGTCAAATGTTTCCATTTAGTCTAATGTGAGAGGTAAAATAATATTTTCAAATTTCTTAAAATTAAGAGATTAAGACATTGAACCAAATACACTATAATATAGTATAAATATATATAATCTAGAATGAAAATGTTTTGGGTCAACCCAACCCGACATATCACCTACTAAAAGTTACATGTTTCGACCCATTAGCCAACCTTCTAGACCTGCACATTTTTCCACTTCTACTTCATCCTTAAAAAAAAGCTCTAGTAGTCTAGTTAATCCACACAGATAACGAGAATAAAACAAGATTGCGAGATAAACAGTTGGTGTAAGAAAATTTGCAACTTGCAAGCTTTATGAAAACTTTCAGCTTTAAGTATAAGAAAGGGTTCAAAACGGTAATTTCACACCTTTTGTCAACAAGATCGGTTTTGTTTCCAACAAGGACTATAATGACATCAGTGCCTCGCTCAGTACGTACTTCTTCTATCCACTTTGCAGTGTTCAAGAATGACTGTCTATCTGCAGAAAGAAAGAAAAAAAAGACATATAGCAATTTGGTAAGAAAGAGTATCTTATTTATGAGCGAGATTGGTTTGGGCCTAACAGCATTCACTATTTTGTCTTTTTTATTTTCTATTTTGTAAATAACTAATGTATTAAGGATAATATGATTTCATTGAATGATATGATCTAGGATATTGTAAGCGTTTATAAACATGTTATACCCATTTAACCCATTTCATTTTTAGCTAAATTTATAGATTTGACTGGTTAGCAAAATATTAAGACCCCAATAGATCTCCAATAAGAAAAAGTGAAACATTTTCAAAAATTAGAAATAAATGTAAGGAAGGAAAAATATGGTTTTTGAATTATTGAGAGTTTACTCACTAGCCACATCATAGACAATCACTGCAACTGATGAATCTCTTATATAACTTGGGATGAGACTCCTAAATCTTTCCTGCCCGGCAGTATCCCTGAAATGTAACGCCTTATGAGCCATTATGTTACCAATCAAATGCACTCTTTATTAAAAGAAAAAAGATGGACTGATGTAAGAATAGATTAGTTTTAAATAACTGAAAGAAGTGTGTTTGGGGGCAGGCCCAACTTGACCTGACCTGCTTTAACCAGCAACAAATAATTTCCCTTGACCTGTTACCAAATCCACCCAAGCCAACCATTTTGACCTCATTAACAGTATCTCAAACTCCCCAAATATAACAGATTGAATCCAACAGCATCACGTCTACAGGTGGAAATTTCAACCTATTTACTTATTAAAGGTTGGATTCGAGTTATGATTATTACAAACAGGTGTGAAGAAACTAAAATTATTAGGTAAAAAGAAATGGGTTGAATCAGCCAATGAGCAATCTTAATATCAAAACCTTTTAAATCATTTTAATAAAAAATTGTGTATTTTTATTGAATGATATAATATTTGTAATCATATTTGACTCATAAATTATTAATAAAACATTTAAAGTTTTGGACATAAAGTGTTTCTAGTCAACCCAATTGGAGCCCATCCATTTTGATCCCCAAATATCCACCATATTACTAGATTTATGAATCCTTAAAGAAAATATACACTCCAAATCTCGGCAAAAAATTTGATGAAAAAAGTCCTGAATTCATAATTAAAGAAAAGACTTATAAGCTTGTAGTTCTCAGGATATATAATATAGAGCCACGTATTAACCAAATGATTCAGTTGCTGAACCAAATTTAAAAAGAAAACTAGAAAAGGCCACAACTAATAAACATGAAAACATACCAAAGCTGTAACCGAACTGTTCTATCCTCAAGGTACATTGTTTTTGACAAGAAATCAATACCAATAGTAGCCTGCAGAGATATCAAGTAATAATATAAGTCAGTGAACTTTTGCTTATTTAACACCTTCTGAAATGGGACAGCTTAAAAGGTCAAAAATAATAAAGTATTTAGATCTAAACTCAAATGTGTATTTTTAAATACTCTATATTTTGTATGCAACCGTAAATATTATTTGAATAGTCCTGCTGATAACCAAGGGATCATATGAGAACCAACTAAGAATCAAAGGTATATCATAGATGAAAATGGTAGCAATTAAAGCGATACGATGTCCATAAAGGTAAAGATATCAATTGTCAATTAAACTAAACTTTAAAAAGACTATCTCTGAGAATTCCTACTCTATACACGGATATTAACAAAATTCTAGATAAGGTATATCATAAATGAAAATGGTACTCAAATGCATATCTACCATAAAAAGATAAGCTAAAATTAAAAAAATGCTTGCCCTAATTGTTTATATATTACATACAAAGTTCTTTTAGTAGGTCGAAAAGCAATATCACAACGAACTCTGTACTAATGGCTTAAGAGAACTAGGTGAAAAGCTCCCGAAACCAAAACAAACTTGCAAATTGACATGGGACATCCCAAAAATGAAATTTGATAGTTCAACAACAACCATACCCAATCACAAAGCAAGGTACGATGAGGTAAGAAATAGACATACATATTTCAACCCGAAGCAGAGAGACCTACTACTTTCAAATGGCGTTCAAAGTTGTGTTTAATGTAAGTACTAAGATAAGAATTTAAGAACATGATTTTATTACCAGGGACATCACAAAAATGAAAATTTGATGCAATTTCATTGCATTAGAGATTGATTGAGTACACAAAACTGAAGGTAAAAGACTGGAACAGAAACTTGATATCCATTTTGCTTACTGCAGACATAATTGACACCAGATATCAATGGGAATTCATCCAGTTATAATCAAATTAACATAAAGCAGGTGCTAAAGGTATCGATTATAAGCTGAAAACAATCTGGAAAGTAGTGATCCACTAAGGATAATAACGAATTCATGCAAGACCTAGGCATGATAAATCACAAACAAGTTCAATTGCGTAGAAAGATCCCCTGGATCCAATGGATCAGTCTTCAATTGGACATAAATCAGGAACGAATTAACTCAAAAACAAACAAAAACAGACGGAATTATACCTGATAGGTGGTATCGAATTTGTCATACATGAATCTGGTAATGATGCTGGTTTTGCCGACGGATTGATCGCCCAAAAAAACCAATTTGTATTTGGCAAGAGGTGACACCACCGCCATTATTCGAGACCTGTCTGGGCGATCAGATCTGAATCTGTGAAATGATCGAGAGAGAATAGAGAGAAATTCGGAGGAGAGAGAAAGGGGGAGAAAAACTTGGTTTGATTTTTCAATCGGGATATATTTATAGGACAACGCGAAGAAACCGCCAAGTTGACCACTATTCTATGCTATGCTATGCTATGTTGCATAAATCTTTCTTGATTTCTTCAAATAAACGCCTACATTTGATCTTTTTAGAGCATGAGGTGTACATGCGGTATTCATTCGGTATAGGGGACATAGAGATTGTCAGATTGGTACCGAATGTACACATCGCCTTCGTGAATTGGTACCAAAAGTTTTTCGTTATTCTCATGTCGAAGAAGAAAGGAGAGAGAGGAGAGATAGAGCGCAAAGAGAGAAAGAGAGAAACGAGGAAAGAAAATTTATGTTTTAAGAAAAAAACCTATGAAGTATGTGAATCGTGTATATTTTTTGAGTTTAATCATGCTTAAGCAATGAGTGTGTTTTACTGATGTGGCGCTGATATGACTTTAAGAACAGCATGTTTAGCATGGGGAAGTAGGGAACCCATGCTCTTAGGATTTGTTTGGCAAAAGCACACCCGAGCTCGAGGTGGAGCTGGATCCGTGTATGTATAATGTGTTCCGCAAAGAATCTGGAGCTGGAAAATAGAGATGTTCAATTTTTCTAAGGATTATTTTATATGACATTAGTGAAAAGAGGGGAGACGTGGTGGTCGATGACGGTAGCAATGGTTTTTGGGGCCAACCCTAAAAGTAATGCAACATTAAGTTTGTTGCTAATTTGGATATTTTAAAACTAGGTACGAGAAGACTATGGTATTTTTGTCTATTATTAACCCATTAAAAAATTATGTCATATTTTTAATTAACGCTTATTGATTAAACAACAGAAGTAACAATAGTAATGTGTCGAGTCATTATTGAATTATTTGAACTCTATCGTGACTAAAGCTTGTTTAAATTGATCTTATATCAACTTTCCTCAAGCTCTAGACATATGATGAGCTGAACTTAAACTTGTAAGGGTTTAACTTGAATTCTTATTAAACTTCTCGAGCCTTATATAATATGTAGTTACAATCTATATTATTGAGCTATTCAAGTTAGTTCAAGAAAATTTCAAACACGCGTGTGTTCTAAAATGTCTTGAATCTTATTGTATCAAACAGAGTTTGTCAGCACCTAGCTACAACTAAGTTCAAGCTCTAGACTAGAGATGAGAAAAAATACGTTTCGCCCAAACCAACCCCGTCCTAAATGGGAACCGGAACCAAACCGAACCGATTTACACACTTTCGGGTCGGTTTTCGTTTCCACCGTGTTCATTTTTACCCGAAACCGAGTTTGACCCTCTCTTACAACCTAATTTGGCCCGGCTAAAAGAAAATTTTTAGCTAGGCTGATGACGAGGATGGTCAATCCTCGTAACAAGAGTGGCTAAAATCATGTTTTGGTCGTGGCTTAGTTATAATGTGCTTTCCGACATGGTTTAAGGACATGGGTATTAGGATGCATATGTGTGTATTTAAGGTTCCGGAATTAGTTAGCAAGGGAGGTTTAGGGTGATAGTGAAAATGACAAACTATTTATGGGTTAATTACTTTGTAATTATGTGTGGATAATATGAAATCTTTAGGTCCCGTTTGTTTCGTAGAATTCAAAAGAATTGAATTGAATTCCTAAGAAATTAAATTCCTGAGCACTGAGATTTTGTATTATGTTTGTTTGTTAAAAAAGAGAATTGAATTCAATTTTATTTCAATCCTATATTTTGTTTGATTTGTAAATTTTTTGAAAGAATTGGAATGGAATTATCTCAAATGACTAAATAAACGGGATATAAGAATGAAATATCATTCTATTCCTTCAAATTCCATTAAATTCCTGCGAAACAAACAAGATCTTATATTTTAAGACCCTTAAATGAATAAAAAAAATATTATTTCATTGAATTTCAATCATAATGTTAAATTATAAATAGTATAAATATAATTTGAGCCTAATTATCATTAAATGTTAAGAAATTACTTAAGCCCTCTTATTTTAACAAGATAACTAGTTTATAGACTCGGGTATTAATCTATTAGATAAGTAAACTTAAAATGCATTAAAATCAAATAGAAAAATGTAAGTACTGTACATATACAAAAAAAATTCCAAATACGTACATAAGAAACCAAATTAATTGTTTTGAAGTACTTTATACACAAGTAAACTTGAAAATAACATAATTGAATACAAAATACGTTTCAAGTATGTAGATAACGATCAAACTATTAAGACTGATACATAAAAATAAAAAGTAGACACACAAATTGTTTAAAATATATACAAAACAATAAAAACACATCAGAAGCTTAAACATGCTCATATCATCATGACATCTCACGGATCAGTCAATAGTAGGGATGACAATGGATCGGATATGGACCGGGTGATGTCATATCCGCATCCATATCCATTTAATTTTTCATCACCCATATCCATATCCATTTAAAATAATTTCATCCGTCCGTATCCGTATCCATATCCATCTGATTAAACGGGTAAATAGATATCCACTAGATGTCAAAAGAACTTTTGCCCCAAAGAAAATACCGTATTTTTATATATAATTTATGATCTTTATTGATATAAATACATATTTTCTTCCAAAAAAAGATAGGAATAATAGTTTCTTTCACCATGACACTTACATGTATATAATTGATACAACTGTACAAAAATATTATAGAAGAGAGTGTGAAACTGTGAATTTAACCTACATAATTATATATATTTTTGTTAATATATTTATATATAAGATTTAAAATTAAAATACATATACGAAACTATACTTAATTATATAAAATTATAATTATATCATATTTAATTTGGGTTAATGGATTCATGCATGGATGAAAAATCGTTATTCATATCCGATCCAATAAACATCCACATCCACTCCATATCCGATATTCATCCATTTAACTTCGTCCACATCCATCACAGATGGATCGGATCGGGTAGATGATCATTGGATAGGGTGACTATTGCCATCCCTAGTCAATAGGCGATCTAGAAATAAGAAAAAGAAGTGAATCTACTCAAGACACAAATTCTTAAATCAAGCAAAAACAACAACATTCTAATAAACAATCAATCTACTTAGTCAACCTGATCATTGGGAAAGAATTATACCATAATATTAAAAGAAAAACTAAAAGTATTTCATATTTGGAGAAATTGAAAATCCAAGTTCGCATAACTAATAGCTTAATGACGATTTAAGAGCACAGGTTTAAGAGAAAGAAAATATACATATAGATTTGTACACACGAACATTACATGACAAAACCTAAAATACAACGTAATCCAATAGAGAATCGTTTGATAATTTAATGAATCAAATTAGTTGATAAAGAGGCTCGTCTCCATACTTAAATCTGCTATTAATGACCCCATGTCTTACCTTTTGAACGAGCTTCATTGCATTTCCACTTCTAAAGCCGAATTTTCGTACACCTTGCAAGTAAAAGAAAATTAATAATGACTCACATGTTAAATATTAAAAAATTAAGAATGGTTTCTTGTTTTGTGTATAAAAAATTATCACTCCTATTTTAGTGTTACCTTTGGCTAACTACCTACACTAATAAAATAGTTCCAGGACCATCAATAATAGCTATATTTTACATCTCTGAATTTAGATTTTTAAATATATAATATATCGTCTTTTAATGATACATTTTATTTTAAACCATATTTTATAAAAGGTTTCATACATCTTTCTAATAAGATTGAAAATACTTTAAAATCAATAACTAAACACTTTGAATAGTATACTCAAGTTGACCACTCAGCTAATCACCATAATCTTACAAAAACCCACTCAGCTAAACAAAAAATTACCTACACGCTACTAATGGATAACAAAAAATTAAGAATATACTAATTTTAAAAATGTGTCATATTATAATAAAATCTATACCAAAACGTATAAAAATGAGACGATCGCAAATATATAATTATCTTTTCTCTGAACAAAATATATCACAAGGTACTAAACATGTTTCATAAAAACCCCTCACAATTTTAATCCAGCCCCCTTCCAATTGGTTTAAAATTGAATGTGTTTAATCTTTCTAAAAGTGTTTTGTAAAATTAAATGATTTTGAAATTGAAGGTTATTAAAGGAAAAAAGATAAGTCTTTTTATAATAGTTATAGATTAATATAAATTTCTTTTTTATTTTTTATGTTTAAAAACTCAATACATGCTAAATTCTATTTTTAGATTGATTTTTTTAAAAAAATCGAAGATTAACAATTATATATAGTAATCTCTACGCCTATAAATCAAAACGGGAAATTAAAATGAAAACAAACTTTATCTCGCAAAATGTCTACGATCACCGTTCCGGCAGATGTTCCTCCCGTGTCCGACGACGTTGAGCAGCTTCGTAAAGCTTTTGAAGGTTTCTCTTTCAATTTCTCTTCTGAATTCATCATTTTCATCCCATTATCAACGGAGTGCATGCGCTTCATTTTGATCTATAAATCTCGAAGAATTTCTTCATAATCTCTTTGATCTGTCGAGTTTTAGAAATTAATTATTTCTTCCGATTGTCTATGCTCTACACTTTTATAAATTTAGAAGACGTATGAATCTCGTATGTTTCATTCATTTGAATTTACGAAGTTTTTTCAGGTTTCTGTATAATTTGATCATTTTGTTGAATCGGATTGTCGTTAATTATAGTTATTTTTCGTTCGATTATTGAGATCAATATTCCTGTTTTGAAGCAATTGTCATTGTTTTCTGATGATCTTATGAAATTTGGTTGTGTGGAAGGATGGGGAACAAATGAGGGTCTGATTATTGAGATTTTGTCTCATAGAAATGCTGAACAACGTAAGCAGATTCGACATACATACGCCGACACTTACAACGAAGATCTCCTTAAAACACTCGACAAGGAACTTTCAAGTGACTTTGAGGTACAATTTCAATTCACTTTGCCAAGGAAAAAACAAACACGTAACATGGTTTGTGGTGAACCGTTAAAGTATGTAAGAACTTAAATGATCCGATTGAGGTTTTGGCTATAGCCTAAGTTCTCACTATTGGATCACCATTAAACCTTGGTGACCTTATCGCAATTTCTTTCGGTCACAAAAAATACTTTTACATGTCACCATAAAATAGACCTATTTGGATAATGAAAATGTAAATTACTTACATCGACTCTTTTAAAAAAGCAGGATATTGTATGATCCCAATCAGTATCACAACAGCAATTGAAGATTTCTACTTGAACAGAATGATAATGAACACATGTATGAACCGTATGTATGTATGTATTCGTATGGAACAGAGAACAAAACAA
>JAUEJL010041626.1:0-20984 GCA_032274825.1 Drosophyllum lusitanicum
GACAATTGCTGTCAGGTATATCATCCTTACTATAACACTTTAATTATGTCAAATAAACAAATAATAGAAGAAGATAGCAATAATAATATGTACGATATTGAGGATTTATGGAAAATATAATAGTAAAATAATGGATTCAAAAACACAAGCTAAAATTAATAAATACATACAACAACTAGAAGACGTAAGAAAAGATATTGAAAACACAGAAATAGAAATCAATTTTAAAAAGGAAAGATTAAAAAGTAATTATTTTAGCGGTATTTCCTCACAAGCCTATAAGAAAAGAAAAGAAAGCATAGTACGACTCGAATCATACAAGAAGTTATTATTAAAAAAACAACTAGTATAGTAGAAAATATAAATAGGAGTACATCATGAATAAAAATAAATATAAAAATATTTTTTTTATATTATTATTATTATTATTATTATTATTATTATTATGAATAAAAAATAAATATAAAAATGTCTTTCTTACAAACTTCAAGGTGGTCAGGTTTAGGATCCCAACCCCTGCCCACATTATACTCCTATCACATTGTTTGTGATTTTATTTCTCTTCACACCTAGACTCGTATTCATCTCCTGTGACCTGTCTTCGTTTTACCAAATCAGGAAAGCCAATCCCTACACAACTTCCCTTGTTGCCTTTGTTGTTCTTATAAAAAGAGGGAAAACAAAAAGCCTTGTTAAGACACCACAACTTGGTATTAATGGATAAGATGCAAATTGATAAACAAAAATCAAGATATATAAACCAATTTTTTGTTTTAGTATCAAGACATTTTAGCCAATTTCTAGGATCATACTAGCTATCAAATTATCCTTCTTAAACCTATAGACACGTCCATAAAACAAACAAAGCCTATATTACTTCCAAGCATAGTTCATGCAGAAAAAGAAATTAAAAAAAAATCATGATAACAAGTTGTCCTACTATTACATAATATAATTGTGGATCTTTTTCTTTTGGTCATATATGTCTGGTTTCTTTCAAGACATGACTTGCTCCAAATTTCTTGGATAAACATCAGAAAGAAAATATGGTGATGAAAATAAAATGAACATAAATGGGAAAGAAAACATGTGTGGACAGCTTCAAAGATCAAACTAAATGCTAATAACTTTTCGTTAATAGACTAAAAGTACCAATTATCCTTATTACAACAATCCAATTGGTCCCAACTGTATATGAAGTAATTGCACTATTAATTGGTGTGTGGATGATCTTGACACACACACAAACACCTCCAAAAATTTTAAGTATTTGAGGCACAATCATATATTCATGCATTCTAACTATGTAAATCAAGTCCCCTCTAAGCAAATTAGACAAAAGCTTGATATAATTGGTTTTTTCAATCTCATCACCTCAAAATAGACAGACCCATGTCACTTTTTGTAGGTTTGCATAGGCCAAAATTCATAAGGGGTAGAACCGGAAATATAGAAAAAATAACAAGGTCAATATGGACATTACAATATTTATAAATAAAGGCACACACTGCACAATCCAAAGTAATAGCAGACTCCTTAGTCTTCACTCCACCTTTATAAATAAAGTCTCCCTTGATGTACCCACCCTAAGACATCCACTTGTTTCACCAAACAAGAACACCTTTGCCAAGTGTTGAGAGACACCCAGAGAGAGAGAGAGAGAGAGAGAGAGAGAGATGACCACCAATATGAAAAACCAGGTTGATGATCAAATGGTTCTCCTCTCCCAGTATTATCCTGGGATATATGACCAAGTGATCCCAGAACAAGGTTTGTTTTCTTTCTTTTTTTAACGAAACTATTTCACTGGCTAAGCTACATGTTTATGCATTTGTAAAACTCTGTTGTTTGATTGTAAGTTTGTGATTATGTTTAGGGGAAGTGGTGAAACCACGAAGGAGACGAAAGAAGAACAAAGCAGATGGAAGCAGTAGTGGCATGAGAAAAAGGAAGCTTAGTGATGAACAAGTGACCCTTCTTGAGCAAAATTTCGGAGATGAACATAAACTTGAATCAGAAAGAAAAGATAGGCTTGCGTCTGAACTGGGGCTTGATCCACGCCAAGTTGCTGTTTGGTTTCAGAACAGGCGGGCTCGTTGGAAGAGCAAGAAGCTCGAAGAGGAATACTCCAAGCTCAAGACTGAACATGACTCCAATGTTCTTGAAAAATGCCGCCTCGAAACTGAGGTACGTACCACCCCCCCCCCCTCTTCCCTCTCTTTCTAATTCTATGATGCATAGAAATAAAATTTCCTGATATCTGCATGTTCATTCGAATCGATTTGCTGTAATGTTATAGGACCCAAAAATATAACTAAAGGGTGTTTGGGATTGTGTTTATTCAATCGGCTTTTATGATTTGTAAATACCAAAAGAGTGTTTGGTATTGCAATTTAAAAACATAGTTATGTGTTTTTTACATGCAAACGTGATTTCTAATACGCAGGTCACACCTGCTTGTACAAACATCGTTCTAAAAACACCATTTTCTAAACTTGCAGCAATCCCAAACACCCCCTAAATATAAAATGGGGTCTAAAACTAGACCATGAACCTGCAAGAAAAACGATTCTTTTTAATATTTATTTTTACATTTTTATATACGTATATATTTTTTTAACTTTGTGGATAAGTATTGTGTTGGGTTACTTGAAAAGTAAGTTGGTTACTCATTTACTGTTTTATGAAGTAGATTAACATGACAGTAATAATTTTTTACTGTCTTCTTCATTTACACGTAAGTGAGACTTTTATCCGCTTTAAGCTAAAATATAAAGCAACCCTAAGTAGGAAATGCATGGACTCAAGGCTCGAGAAAAAGTAATACCATTTTTTCAGGCTTGGAACTAAATGGAAGCAACAGGTGTAATAAGAAACACTATGTTAATAACTTAAATGTGTTGAACTTTGAGAAGAATAAGGAGGCTGGTATCCCATTGGTCTAGCAAAAGGGTGCTATAAACACAAGTGTCCGTCCATTATTTAAATTTTTTTTTATTTTTTTAACTTTATTTATCTTTTAAGGTTGTTGACAGTGTCCTAGAGTATTTTTGGTGGAGTAGCACATGACATATCTCCCCACGTGGGCCTTCATCTTCCATATTACACCAATCTTAATTAAAGATGCTAGAAAATTTTAGATACTTTTTACAGTATTCAATATCAAAGGCTGATAATCGAATTTTGTACAGGTGTTAAAGCTTAAGGAACGACTCTGTGAAGCTGAAAAGGAGATAAACAGGCTGGTGGAGCGGTCGGATGGAATATCGAGCACAAGCCCGAGTTCATCCTTCTCAATGGAGGCCATGGAACCAACATTTTTTGGGGGATTTGGGATGGAAGGATTGGAGAATGTATTTTACTTGCCGGAAAACAACTATATACATGGATTGGATTGGCCTTACATCTAATTGGATTAAAAGAAATGTAATTAAATAATTCTAGTAATCTAATTAAGTCTTGTAGATAGTGACGATCAATGATCTAATGTACATCTTTCTCCTTGCGTTCTGGTTAATGTTCATGGTCTTTTATTGACTACCAAATGTTATATTATAACTCCAGTCCTTGATAAATACAAGAACACCAGTAGCAAATAGTTTTATTTTTTAAATAGGTCCACAGCAGAGGCACATAAAAATGACAACTATGCTGATAAATTAATCTGATTAAATGTAGGAGGCAATGTGGTCATATAATGGTTAAGAAGATATGCATGCAAGTCCATGCATATTGCATGGGTCATAGAGTACGTGTTTGACCAAAAGATCTTCCAATATGGTTCAAATTAATTTGGACCCAATGCTTTTCAAAAAAAACAGATTTAGTTTGGACCCAAGGGGAAAGTGTAAAAAACTCAGACCACTAGATGACCCCACAAAAGGCGTAGTAATAATTTGTAGTAACTTCATGAATTCAAAGCTTTTACGAATGGTTCGTTAAGGAATGCTTCTGGCTCATATTTTCAACTATAAATGGTTCAATAAAAATCTAATTAAGACACTCAAGATTAGATTCCATGTTCTGTTATTATCAGGCTAAATCTATATTATCTTAAGAATTTGTGGTGGCTGTTAAGGAATTGGGATGTCGGTTTTAGTCATGTAAAGTTTCAGGTTTATTTCTAAAAGTTTGACGCCCAAAAAAAAGAAGAAAAAAAAGTTCAAATGTCATGTTCAAGCGATGTCAATTTGACACCTAGAGTTCAAAAAAAACAGCAGAAGGTAACATGTGACCCAAACTGGAGATAATGAACATCTGACATTCTTGCTTATGGATAATGTGTATTTAAAGGCTTTTTTATGATTTTATAAAAAAAGATAAAAGACATGCAGATATCAGAAACCAGAAAATTACTAACAATAATTATCACAGATTAATGAAAGTACCTTGATATGTAAAGGAGAAGAAAAAAAGTGAAACAATGACTACAACTAACCTGTCTTTTTCATAAAATAAATATTCTGAAACAAAGCAACCAGCCACTTGTTGTCTCGTAGCTCAACGGCCTCGAAGAAAATACTCAAGATGTTGGGGTCCGAAGACGTACGGCGTTAAACACACAAACAGAAAGAAGGAAATTAGTAAATGCTTACAAATTAAGAATGATAAGAAGTACTGAATTAGAACTGTAGAAGTTTCATTGTCTACAATAAATGGGATAATGAAGTTGGAAATGATCCATAATAATTATTAAGTCATAAAAGTTGAAGTCTTTTCTAGTAACTTTGTAGTTTGTACTATACTACCAAATCCAGAAAACTAAAAGCTGGACATGGGTAACTGTAATTGCATTTGTAATGATCAAAACAGCAGCCCAGGTATAATGGTGTGGCTTTCTAGGAGCGCCCTAGTGATCCGGGGTGGGAGACATGGAGGGAGTCGGTGTCCGGGGTCAAACAGGGTGAATCCTAGGGGGTGGTTCGAGGTGGGGATCAGTGATTTCGTGGTTTGCAAGGTTATAAAAATCGCTAGGCGGTATACAGTCGATCAACTACCTTCAAGCGATTAATCGGTCTAGACGGTGATTAATCAGTTTCTAGGCGAGGACCCTAAATTATAAAAGAATTATTTTTAAAAAATAAATATTAGCATATTACCCTAACAAAATAAGTCATTTACCATCAAAAAGTTTAACAAACTTGGAAAATAAAAACCATAAGTCCATAATTAGTAATATACCCTAACAAATAAGTCAAAAAATATTAGCAAATTTCAAAAAAAATATTACAAAAATCAAGTCAAACCCTTATGTTGACCCTCGATGACTACTAAGGACCGCCGAGGACCGATTTTGACCACAAGCAATAAACCTGACCACTACGGGGAGTTCTTTGTGTGATAGTAGTGGTATAGGGGAGTGATGTAGAGGTGAGGTGGCATCGAGGGTGGTCCTGGGTCCTCGATCCACTCCTGATGCTCCGAGTTACTTATATGAAAAATTACACATCTTTTTAGTTGCAGTAATTTAGTCATGTAGATTGCAAATAGTGAACAATTAAATAGGCTACATGCACCATCATCAGACAAAAGAGAGTAATCTGAGGTCGTCATTAGTCTACACTGAATAAGTTTAATCAATCTCAGCCACTCAAACTGTATATTGGAAACCCTTTTAAACTTTTCTTTCAGCAAAGCTAGTTATATGCTTCCCTTTCCTTCATCCTAAATCTCCTTTCCGTTGCCATTTGAACCTTTACCTTCTTTGTTTCTGATATGAATCAAATTGGCAAACTCTTATAAAACATAAAAGAAAATCAAAAGGATAGATTAATAGACATTCAAGAGGTCGATTAGCTCTCCCACATTATGGTTTACTTTCTAGGGTAAACCAACACTCCTAAATCCTAATGATATCAAATCACTTTTTCAAATTAAGCATATAAAAATTACAACCCTCATACTCTATATAGAATTCTCAATTGTTGTAACCACGCGATTCTGTCTTAAAGGTAAGCTTCTCAAAACTTTTACTACTGCCTTTTGGCCAGTGACATCTTCCCTTTAAGCTCATTTTTATTGAATATTCCCGAAAATCTTGATAGGAAGTCAGCAACTTATTCACTGTTTTCCACAATGTTCCAGCAATTTTGATTGCAGAGAGTGAGTGAATAATTAGACACATTAACCCGATATTTTTGTAATAGAAAACGCCTCCTTAAATAGGCTACAACAAAGTAAACTTCTTTTCTGCTATTAGTAGTCATGCTAACCAGGCTATTAACCAATTTCACACAATTATGATTTCAACTTCTACCCTTCTAACCATTTGAACTATCAGCAGGTCAAGTGAGGGGATTCAAGTTTTTGGCGCATGCAGTCATGTAAGTATCTTCTTTTGCAAGACATACTTGTGTTCATAAATTTTCAATTTTGTGCTGGAGTCAAACTGAATTGGTGGTTATAGATTTACTGTTGATTCTTTTGAAGGTTAACATTAACTTTTAGTTGTAAGTTGTATTTGTCGTGTTAGGTCCTGTTCCGTGCTCAAACCACTTCCCCTGATGCTCAGTTAAAGGCTAATTACAACATAACACTTCTAAAGGCTACATGTAGCCAACAAAAACAATCGTTGCAGTGGTTCACAAGGACTTCCAAATAACATTTCAACAAAACTCGGTGTTGTAAAACTCGGCTGAGCTAGATCGATCCTTGATCAACGCAATTTGAGCAAAATTGGCCAAACATTCAGTTTCAGCCAAACTCAGTCCAACTTGTCCTAGGCGGAAGCATGAAGCCAGAGTTGGTCAACGATTTTCGTAACTAAAAAACCATAGCTCTCTTTAATTCAATGCGAATTTGAGGGAAAAATCTTGTTTTCGTTCAATTTAATGCACATTTGATGGAAAATCTTGTTTTTGAACATGTTTATTTTTTTAGTTCTATTTTGCTATGGATTTATAATATTTGGCTATGTCTCATACATATAATTTCAGAATTTCCCCAAAATAACCCAATCCGAGTACTCCCCACCCAGGCCGAGTAGTCGACTCCTCAAGTAGCGGCTGGCGAGTTTTACAACATTGACTAACCTAGGCTAAGAGCCATTTCTCCCTCAATTAGGGTCAACTTTGTAGAAAACATTAGTTCGGTAGTCAATACTTCAAAACAAGAATTTCTTCTGATGCTAAAAATAGAGCTTGTTAGTACCACTCACAATGGTAAGTTGTATATCCTTGCTCTTTCCAAAACTAAGAAAGACGCCTCTATGAGTGAAAAGTAGAGAGTAATAATCAGGAATCCACACAATGCAGGTATTTTAACATCAATTAACTCCAATTATGTTCCATTTGATACTATAACCAGACTTGACCAACGGTCAACAGATAAGGCCATGTGCTTGTTACACACATTTTCGGAATACGATCGTCAAATATTTAATTAGTATTGATATTAAATAGATGATGAATAGACCTAATTGATTATTATTACAGTAAGTCAGTAATGCAGAAAAACAGAGAGCAATTTCACTCCGTGAATCCAACAAAACATCTAATCTTTTAAAATAAATGATCAATTACTTGTTATAAAATCTTAATAAGCAAACAATGTTCCCTTAAATTTTGAATCCATATCAATTTCACTGTTGACATGTTACTCTTTCGACGCCCTAATAGCATGAATGACAACAAATGAAACGCGTATACAATGGCTAAAGAATTTTTTATCAGTTGGTGATAAAATGAGTAACGAACAATCTCATAGAACTTAATAAGTGTGTAAGTATTCAATAACTAGTCTAGAAGTAGTGGCCAACCTGATATTCTTGTCGATGCGTCAAATGTACGTGGAGGAGTAGTATAGCCGTATTAAACTATTAGCCGGTGGAAGTCGTAACGGAACCCTAGAAATGGCGGTTTATGGTGGTTGTGGTGATGGTAGTGGACTGATTTCCCTTGCTCAGGAAATTTGCGGGCGCCCAAATTTAGCCATTTTCATTTTGTTTGAACTTTGAACGGGGTAGGGTACGCTACCTCTTTTCCCGCTTCTTTGGCGGTCCTCGCGATAGAATAGAATACCGTGAGATTTATGGTTAAATATCCAAAATGACGAATTAAGATGAATATTGATTCAAATAGATGAATTATGATCAATTTTGATTGATTGCAGTCACGCTTGAAACTAAATATGTCCATTATTGTCAACATTGATTGATCAAAGTCACACTTAGTATAGTATAGAATAAGTGAATCGTGATTAACATTGTTTCGATTTTGGTCAAATAGTTCATACTTTGTTCAAGAAAGTAAATCATAGCACGCATTGGTTGATCAAGGTCATATTTGTTCAAAATGATGAATCAAGATGAAGACTGGTCAATTAAAGTCATACTAGGCTTAAACAGTAAAATCACGATCAACATCTGGTCAATTATGAATATACTTGGTTCAAATAGGTTATAATTTTTTATTTAAATAAGTCGATCAATGTCAGACTTGATCAATCAACGCCACACGGTGTTGAAACAAGTTATTTAAGATCAATATTGCTCCGTTACATTACTTAAAACCAAATAGGTTAATTCAAGTTTAGTTTAATGAGATAATTCACACTTAATATATAAAATTCAATATAATGAGTACCCAAAAAATGTTGATATAATATAGGGTTTAATTTATAAAATAGTAACAAAGTTTGAGTTTAGTTTCAATAAAGTCATATATGCTTGAAGTCACCTGGAAAAAAATAACCATATTTTAAAAATGTTTATAAAGTAAACTTACACCCTATCCGTTTATTAATTTCCTATGAGTGCAGTGTTGTGCACTAACCTTTTCTTTTAAACATGTATTTTATAAGATCTCTAATAATTTTAGTTAATTTTAAAATTTATAATAATAGAAAAGATATATTTTAAGTATTTATTACATAAAATTTCTATTATTATCTTTTCTATCTCTTTAGAAATTTATAAAAAATTATACTATATATAAATATTTAATTCAATTTTAAAACTAGTAGTTAAATATTTATATAAAAATCAAAAAAAAAAACTTTCTCACCGTTTCCCTCCAAATTTTTTACTTTACCCTAATTTTTCAACCAAATCCAATATGTTTCCCTATTGTCCCCCACTAACTTTCCCGCTCACTTGGTTCACCACTGGTTCATTGCTGCTATCGACCTCGCCGTCTCTCCCCCTCTCGCTAACCACTATACAAAACGAGATTATGGTTTCTTTCAACACACAATCCTACTGTCAACAACCAACCTCTCGCTATGTTTGTACCCTGTTGTGTCTCTCCTTCTTGCTGCGGTTTTTTCATAGTTTTTTGTTTCTTGTACCGAGTGGTAGCAACCTCCTTTACAAATCAAGCCCTAGTTTCGTCATTGATCAATGCGCCTTGTGAGCTCTTGTATTGAATCAAGACCTAATAGATGTTATACATAGTAGATATCGATTTGTTAATATTTGGTGATTTCTCCATGTAAATCAAGCCCTAATTTGACTAGAATTACCAATGTTTTATCCGTGCATCCTTCATGAACCGTATACCTTGGCGAATTACATCACTTGAAGGTAAAATGATTAAATTCAATCCCAATTTGTTTAAATTATGTTTTGGATACCGTTACTCATGTTCAGCCATACCACTCGAATTTTATTGAGCAATGTTATCCCCTAATTTCTAAGAAGTTGTGTGAAAACTTTGGTAATGAAATTTGGTTACTTTTACTTGGTCAAATCTCAATGTTTGAATCTTATATGTGTTTAAGCAATTTTTGTGTATACATATATTAGGATTTTGACTACGTAATTTTATAATTATTTTTGGCACTTAAAACCGATGCTTGATAAAATCATCAAAAACTTAAATAGCATGAATGTAAAGATTAAAATTTAGGAGTGTTGGTAGCTAATCATACTCAACAACTCACTCAAGGGTGTCCACCTCACCCGCTCTTATTTAATGTTACTAGTAGTCCACCACAACCGTTGGGTCGGCCCGCAACACTAGCCTTGCTTGAAGAACAAGACCATGTCAATCTTGAGACACATGTGCCACAAATCTAGGTCTTGTAACGCAAACTGACTTCGGGCAATGGACTACGCGAGTCACCTACAGCTAGGTCCGGACCACCGATGAACATCTATGCTACCCCTAGGTATATATAACACATCAATAACATGAAAGAATAGCAATAATAATAAAGCCTTAAAGGCTCTAATGTACCTGCGTAAAGTTTAATGTACTCACGTTGTTGCCTACTTCAAGGCCTATAAGTCAAAACACAACTATTTTTAAAGGCAATGATAAATTAATATTAAAAACAAACACAATATACGTTGAGTTTATGTTTTGCAAGGCACAGAACTTACCCAAATTTGTTGTCATGAACTAGATGAAAATACACTATGAAATATAGAGAGGTAAACAGCCCGTATCTTCATGTTTGTTTCATCATCTCCGCTGGAAATTGTAGCCAACCTGCCCAACAAATTAAAGATTTTTTAGTTTTTTGAGTTATTTTAGACCATCTATACAAAGTAAAAGCGCATTAGTTAACAAAAGTTAACTGATTCACTATGCACATCAACTTGTCACACAACACTTGTGTGACTACAGGGATTATCGCATGAAGCATGTGTGATATAGCACCACACAAGGACCTTTGCGATATCACATGACACTAATAGTTACCTTTGTGATATTGCATGACACTAAAATACTTGTTGCACATAGGCATGCCATATTGCAAGCCAAAGTCTCCTTCGTCACAACGACAAAACGTGCCATATCACATAACAGTTAAACCTTTGTCGAACTTCATCGTGCGATGTCGCACAACACGTTTGCGGCCCAGACTTGTGGTCAACAATAAAAACTCAACTCTTTTGACACATAAACACAAGTTTACATTCTAAAACACTTATAAGGTATCCACAATCATTTATAGACCTTGTTACACACTTAAATATACATTTTCATATGTAAGAGTATCCCTTTGACCGAAAGACCCATTACACAACCCAAATTCCAAAATTCCACTAAAAATATTCGTTTGTTCATCTTAAACCCAAGATTTATAACATATACTACTGATTTCAACTAAAAGATGTTTATATTACTTACTTTGAAAACAATCGGTGAATTTGGCTTTAAAATAGACCAAAGAATATCCATAAGAGCAATTGCACACCTCAATAGTTCAATAGCCAAGAATTCTTCAAAAATCCCACATGCAAATATGCAATCACTAGATGTCAACAATTGCCTATTTGCCACAGTTGAACTTTACAATGCTTGATTTCTTCCTCTCGAATTCTCCATATTGTTAAGACTCACAGCCGAGTCAAAAGAGTTAACATAGTATTTAAATTTTGAAACCCTCAATTTACTATTAAGCCCCCAAAGTTTCAGTCTTCTACTTTTAGCCACCAAACTCAACCCAACACTATAGCTTAACTTTAAATTACTTACAATGATTCAAGGTAACATATAAATAAACCATTTATAAACTTATATAAAATCAGACACTAGTAAAATGCCAAAACCTAATTAACTAATCAACCGTTAATAAATGAATTAATTCCATACAAATTTCATAAATATTATCAAACTTACAATATTTAAATTACACGTCTAGAAATCGGAAATTTAAAACAAATCTTACTAATTTATTTGCTAAAATGATTAAAGCTTACTATATATATGGATATATATATAAGGAAAAGTTCAAATGATAATTGTTTTTTGTACGAGAACTGCGAGAACCTCTTAGCCGTCCAATTCCCTCTCCTTCAATTTGATTGTCCACCCATGAATTCCTTACATGCACCTTGTCACACTCAATTCCCCACGCTCTTCATCCATGAAGTATAAACATTCTAAAAACACGCTTGACTTGGTGACCGAACCAGCGACATGTTGATCGACCCACTCATCACACGGGGTTCGACTTAAAAACCGAGTTTTAAAACATTTATCTTTACCTCCTCTTTCTACTTATCTATATTTATGTCACAAAAATATTATTAGAAAGATAATTTAACATGAAAGGTACAAAAAATATCATTTTCTCTTGTTTTAATTGGATCCTAAAACGAGGCTATGGTCATATACAAATCCAAAGATCGTATATTGTTTAAGAAACCAATAGATTCCTTGTATAATATTACCTTTTCAACCCTTGTCAATTACAACAAGACAAATTTGAAGTTAATTAGAGCCAGGCAATGCATTATACATCTAATTGATCTCCTAGATACTCTATTCCACAACTCAAAATCACCAAAAAAAAAAAGTTAAGTTCTTTCTATCTATCTGGTTTTTACAAATACTTGACTAATATATAAATAGATCGAGGCACACGTGTTAAAATCAAAAGATAAGAGAAGGAAAAAAGTCCAAGTTACAAATATCATTATTTACTGGATACTAGAATTTTACCGTAAACACTTCGTATTAGATCGGTATAGAATCTATTACTTTTACTTGTCTTTTTATTTGTCTATAAGATTCCATTACTTGTAAGTTTGTCTTGATTCATATTCTTTATGTCAATCAATTAAAAAGGGATTATAAGATTGTCATTGATAGATTAAACAAAGTAACACAATAAATTAAGACATCACTATCACTTAAGAGACCATTTATATAAGACTACTAGAGTAGTTTTAAACATTTGTTTTTATGTTCTTAATCTTCACAAAACAACTCTATCAATTTAGTCTGCATATAGAGAACTAAGATGATGGTTCTACAAAAGGAGATTTACTTCTTTATAAAGAACAACTATGACATAATCTTAGCTGTGGTGCTCTCTGGATTCATCACGAGTTTTTTGACAAAGAAACTGAGAAGATCATCGGACGTTATTCCTGGACGACTCGGTCTTCCACTCATTGGCGAGACATTCTCCTTTCTTTCGGCTACTAGTAGCACCAAAGGTTGCTATGATTTCGTTCGACTTCGAAGGCAATGGTATAATCTACTTATCCCATGTTTACTTATTATTAATTTTATATGTTATATAAAAGAAGTCTATATATATAGAAAGAATTAAGACTTGATCCAGAAAGGCAGAAGCCATCAATTTTTAGCAACGAGTCCATTATAAGTACAAATAGTGACAAAACTTGATATTTTTGTTGGGTGTTACACTTCTTCCGACGGATTTGATGATCGTTGCTAATTAATTATGTGGTAATTGTAAGTTTTTCCAAGTAGCAAATATATGTCATATATGCTGTAGAGATATGGTTCCGAGAAGAACATCATTTTCCGTAAATAGACGGAGAACAGTTGGGATTTCTTGAAACCTTCGGTGCTTGAAACTAATTAAAGATGTGTGTGTGTTTAGGGTCAAGTTGAGTATGCTAGACCTTGTTCGTGTCTTGAACCCGATAAAAATTCTGGTTCAAAGCTCAAAACTCACCAATTTCTTGATAAGACATCTCTAAACATGCAGAAAGTTTAGGGTTTTGATTTTTTTTTTATTGGATGTTTTTTCTATTGCCATACCTAAAAGCATAAAAGGTTTAAGTTTTAGATGTTAATTAACACATAGCCAAACACAAAGACTAATCTTCCAAAGAATCCAACCATACACTTTCAAACCCCAAACAATAATCCTGCGATCACTACCACCATCACTATCGCCGTCTCGCCGTCGCGATTATGAATATCGTGATTATCACAACTCTTCTAATTACCTTCACTCTCCTTTCTTTACGTTTAACTTTTCAAGACATGTGATTATTTGAATTTTGAAAGTGTGATCTGTTTGTTCAATTTTGACTTTGTGTTTAATTTGAGTTACAAAGTTTGGGCCTCGTTGAATTTGAGTTTAGAATGTTGGTGTTACAAATCCTTTCTGGTGATGGACAATAGTGATGGTTAACTTCTAAATGATATATTGTGGAGATGATAAATGGGCCAAGATAATCAAGAACATCGCTCTAAAAATAATGTTGTAAAACTTGATAAAATCTGGTTTCATAAAGTTGCAAGATATATTGATATAAATTGTTACAAAAATGATATAAAATGTAATAAAAGATGAATAAAAATTTATAATAAGATTGTTAAAATTGGTATAAATAATTTTACAAAAAACTTTGTTACAAATTTCTATAAATTATTATATAAAAAAGATTAATTTTTTTATAAAAGATATAGTATGTTAAAAATGACAACATTATTAATATTATTATTATTTTATTCTTATGTAATTGTTGTTTGAATTATTTAAAAATTTAGAAATCGTACATGGGGAAATCATATGTGAAGACAACAACACTTATGTTAAGTGTTGTTACACTCATAATATCACTTAAATTATTAAAGAGTTAAATAATAAAAATACACTTCACTTAAATATGTTATGAGTATAAAAACACCTAACATAAATGTTGTTGAGTGAATATATGATTTCTTCCTAGTATATAAGATATAATTTATTTTATTTATTAGGTTTGCATTGGAGTTTAGGACTAAAAAATATAACACCCCGAAAGTGAAATGGTTAATCGTATAAAATATTGCTTACACCTTGAATTACCAAATTAATTAAGTGCCGTAATTTATAAATCATGTTTATGGTAAGATTTAAATTAATCAAACACAATCTTTTAGTCTAATAATTAGGGATGTGACAAAAAAATTATTTAGAATAGAAATAAATTAAAAATATCCAACCAATCTAAACGAGAATAAATCTCTATGTAACATATGCACTTTTAAAACCTTGTCTTAGCAGTAGCAGTGGTAACACTTCACCACATAACATACTGTTACGTCAGTTTTTTCTCTTACTATTCAGCTCACCACTTAGTTCCGTAGCGACCACTCTCTACCACACTAAATTCTGAAATCCACTTAATACCCACTAAACAATCAAAAATTAAAAAAGAAAAAACGATAAGCCTGTTGTGGGTCGACCATCAACCCACCACGTTGCTTTTTACCAAGTGATAATTACTACATACATCATTCCACCACACCTTCATTGTGTGCCACCACACCTTCATTGTGTGCCACCACACCCATCACCTAAATGGTCACCCCATCCCACTTCTACTCCTTGCACTCTAGTTATATCAATTTACAAACAAAACAACAAATTCTAGCAAGGTTTTTGAGGACATTATAAAAGAATCCGTATTCGATGTTCTTACAATATTCTAAAGGCCATGATATGTGCCACAAATAAAGAGAATTTATGATTAACTTATAACACTTAATGGTTTGAGGGTTGGTAGTGTTAATGTATACATATGTATTTGTGTTGTATATTTCTTTAGTCTTAAACCCAAGGCCTAAGGCCCAATATTGTATTCTATATATTTGGTTGTTAATATCCTTTGGGGATTCACGGAATTCACCGAATTACATGGTATCAGAGGGTTAGAGCTCCCTGAGTGATGTATACACCAAATAAAACAAAATTTAATAATTGACTCTAATAGTTAGAGCTCCCTGAGTGAGCAGGTTATCGGCTTGTGACTCGTGAGTAGCTCACAACTTAACATTTAGTTGATCAATTCAACACTTACCAAAGCATGCTAATAAGTCTTAGATGGGGTGTTGCCACTAGGACCCTGAGAGGGGGCGCAACCCCCTTGACTCCTACACTCTATTCTCGAGTTTTTAAAAGACGGAAAGTGAAGGGAAGGAATGAGAAGAGAAAGAAATTAAAAGAATGAGAAGAATTGACTTGTGTTCTTGAGTTGGAAGGAAAGGAAAGGAAATAGAGGAGAAGTCCTTTCCTTCTTTATCATCCCACTTTTGAGATGAAACATTTTGATCCAAATAACCCCTCTTTTCCCCTCCCCTCCTTAAAAAAAACTCAAAAACACATCCACGTATCTGTTTCCTTTCCTTCCCCTCCCTTTCCTTAAAAAAACAACTCGAGAAGAGAGTGCTACTGTTTTGGGTCTAAAACTAAAGCCAAAACTTGAACAAATGCGCATTCCGTACCATCCTAACTTGTTACCAAATTTAGTTAAATATTACGTTACATCAAAATAATACTAAATGTGCACGATTAATTAATAACAAAATAAATGAATCCCAAACAACATCAAATCATCAACAATATTGTTTTACTTCAACCCATTTAAACTACTTTTCACCAATTCATATTTTATTTGTTATATATCAAGCAGAAACTTTTTGGATAAGATGAACAATTAAAAATGTTCGTTAACTTTCTAGTTTTATATTTTTATAATTCTTATTAACACTTATTAAAATATATAAAATAATGAAATTTGGATATGGCTACATATTTAGTAAAGAAGGTAACAACCATAAACAAAACATAAAAGATTTTACAAGATAAGAATAGTAAGAATTAATTCATCATTGTGGATATATAAAAGAGAACCATTAATTTTCCTATAGTAAGAAGGCTATCAGCATTGTGGATTTAAATAAAAGGCAGTACTCCAAACAAGATTAATCAAGTCAATTACTCAGTCGACTACATGATATAAAACCATGCACATGGATCTGTCTAGTTTAAGTTAAAAAATGATGAAACTGTATACCACAGGTACGGAAAATGGTTCAAAACAAGACTTTTTGGCAAAGTTCATGTGTTCATTCCAAGTGTTGAAGGTGCCAAAACAATCTTGACCAATGATTTTCAGTTGTTCAACAAAGGATATGTTAAATCAATGGCGGATGCCGTTGGAAAGAAAAGTCTACTTTGTGTACCTGTTGATAGTCATAAACGAATCAGGCGTCTTCTTTCTGGTCCGTTTTCTATGGATTCTTTGTCCCAATTTGTTCAAAAAATTGATAAGATGTTGTGTTTAAGATTCAGTAAGTTGGCCAAAGAGGGAAAAAGTTTTGTGGTTCTTGACTTCAACATGAAGGTAATCACTAGATACAATTTTTGACAAACATTTTTTTGAATTTTTTTCATTAACTTCTAATGCATGATGACCCAATTCAGATTGCATTTGATGCAATGTGTGACATGCTTATGAGCATCACAGATGAGTCTTTGCTGAACAAAATAGAAAAAGACTGCACAACTATTTCAGAGGCAATGCTTTCAATTCCAGTCATGATTCCTGGAACTAGATACTATAAAGGCATCAAGGTAGTTCTTGCCATTTTGTTATATTAATTTGTTGATGAACAAGTTTGAATTATAGTAAAATGGGAAATATTGATACAGGCACGTGAAAGACTTATGGCATTTTTTGAAGAAATGATTGCTAGTAGACGGAGTAGCAAACAACCTCATGATGACTTCTTGCAGTCGATGTTACAACGAGACTCACTTCCAGCTGACGAAAAGCTAGATGATTATGAGATTATGGATAACATGTTAACATTGATAATAGCGGGACAGACCACCACTGCAGCTGCAATGATGTGGAGTGTTAAATTCTTAGATGAGAACAAAGAAGTCCAAAACATGTTAAGAGTAAGTAATTCACACCCTAACAAATGTGATCATAGTCGATTTGGGCATACAAAATGATCATGTTAAGTGAAATTTCAGGAAGAACAGTTGTCAATACTCAGAAGTAAACCAAAAGGGGCTTTAGTTTGCCTTCAGGATCTTAACAAGATGTCTTATGGCTCAAAGGTTACAAGCATATTATCAATTAAGCCTATTTGTTTTCATTCCCCCACCCAAAAAAACCTAAGATGGATTTTCTTAAAGTTAAATTATGGTTTGTGATACTTTTTTAGGTTATGAAAGAGACATTAAGGATGTCAAATGTGCTGTTATGGTTCCCTCGTGTTGCACTTGACGACTGCAAAATTCAGGGTAAATCATATATGATTTCTAGATAAGAGGAAATCTAAATTTCTCCGAGAGTAAACTTGTATATTGCTTGCTTGATTTTGATTATTTAACTACAGATTTTGAGATAAAGAAAGGATGGCATGTTGATATTGATGCTACTCATATACACTATGATCCAACATTGTACAAGAATCCCTTGCAGTTCAATCCATCAAGATTTGATGTATCAAAATCTTTATCTAACTCATTTCACTTTTCTAGTCAAAATATGTACATTATATTGTTCATGCAAGAAGCTCAAGATTATAAAAATTGACAAAAGTATGCATTTCTTCAGGAAATACAAAAGCCATACAGTTATATACCTTTTGGATCAGGACCAAGGACTTGTTTAGGAATCAATATGGCAAAAGTGACGATGTTGGTGTTCTTGCACAGGCTAACTGGCGGATACACGTGAGTTCTAAATTCCAATCATGTGTTCAAATCTAATGTTTGTAATCTTTTTTCTCTACCAAGTTGTTGTAATTAATTATTTTCCTCTATCTTCTGCAGTTGGACAGTCAACGATCAAGATCTTAGCCTAGAAAAGAAATCTCACATTCCTAGATTGAGGAGTGGAGTACCAATTACATTAACAGCTTTGAAAGATTAGAGCTGAAATATCATATTTCAAAATTTAAATATGCTTTTTGCATCTTACCTTTCTCCTCTAGATCATAAATATATATATATATATGTATGTATGTATAAGGTATGCGGTTCACATCATGTTAGGGTAATTTCATTTTGATATATATAACCGCTCAAGGATCCTTGAAGACTTGGGAAATGAAGTGTGAGAAAATCATGATTTGAGAGTATTATGAAATATGAAAAAGCTTGGATTATCAATCCATCATAGAGAGAGCACATTTTCCTTCAATTATAACTCTACACTTAATCTGGATTGGAAGAAGTTAACTTAATGATAACTGGAAAATAATTTCAGAACATGTAATTTCGTGTTCGTCCTGCTAAATAGGCCCCCATATTCATTTATTTATCGTAAATCATCACCAAAATTGGTTATTACTACCTTCCAAAAACCCTCGACTTATATGCGCAACGCCTAGCTCGTTACCAAGTTGTTTTAAAATCACTTAGTATATATTACATTAAAATTACTAGCAGAAAGCACTCCAATGAAGTTATCCTAGCTTCGATTCCATCCATAGTCTTCGAACTTCATTTATGCTCAATTGTTTTAAAAAAAGGGTCAATAATGGTTTAACCATCAAAGTTTTCGTTCAATTTCGGTTTAACCATCAAAGTTTTTTTCTAAACGAAATTACCATAAAGTTTGAATTTGTTATGATTTAAACCTTGATGTTTTGTTAAAAAAACTGATTAATCACTTATGTTTTGTATGGTTTTAGATTTTACCCTCTCTACTTATTATGCATTTTACCTTTTATTGAAAAGTTAACTAAACTTAGAGGGTTAATTCATTTTTTAACAAAAATTTAAGTGTTAAATCGTTTGGGAAAAAACTTGAAGGTTTAAACAAAAAAGAAGGCGTAACTTTGAGGATTAAATAATTATAAATTCAAACTTTATGGTAAAACTGTTTGAAAAAAAAGTTTGATTATTAAACCGAAACTGAAGTAAAATTTTGATGTTTAAATCATTATTGACCCTTAAAAAATGCTTCATAAGATGTATGTTTATGTGAAGGTAGATGATTTCTACAAATTTATCTTGTGTGTGTACTTTTGAACACACTGAATATCAAGTAATGACTCTTTTTGCAAGTAATAGTGCTAGATTCTAGTTAATAATTTATGTGTTAAATATGTCAAAAACTTAGATATTTAGCACGACTTAAAAATATTTTAGAAAGTTTTATAATTTTATAAATATATATTCAGATAAACTATACAATAACTAGAACAGTAGAACACACATAAGACAACTTGTATGGTAAAGACGTAAAGTTAACTCCATGTTGTTTTTCTAAGAATCACAGGTAGACAACTTGTATTAGGAAAATACACTTAATTTAGGAAAAAAATATATCTACAAGACAAAAAATTAAAGGGTAGGAGCACGTCAAACAACTGAACAAGACATACAAAATAACGATTCATTTAGAATTCAATACTTCTAACTGTAACATCCGCAAACCTGGCTAGTTGATTAGCGGGTTAGCGGTATATGTTTATTTGCGTTTAATTAATTGTGCTTATTAAAATTAATTGAATTAAGTAATTAAGTGAAAAAATATATATATATTTATGCGTAAATATAGTTACCGGTGAAATAAAAGATGTGATAGTATGTATGTATGGTAATTGGTATGTATGTATGCATGCAAATTGAAAGATGAGTTTTAAATCAAGACACCTCCTGCTTAGTTTCTATAAATTTATATGCGTACGTGTATATATGACTATATTGAAGATAATTTGTTCATTATCTCAAAGTTAAGTGTGTGTGTGCTAAAAGTGTGAGTTATCCTCTTGTTGAAGAAACCTCCGTAGAAACTTTCTAAACTTTGCAAACTTGGAATTTGGATTGAAGAAGCTATCGTTTGATATTGTACAAGAAGGTTGGTTTATGATTATTATATGATTATAGAATGGTATGTTATGTTTATTGTTGTGTTTTACAAGATTAGAAGTATAACACCATGAATGAAGTATGAAGCTAACTTGGTTAAATGGGTTTTGTATGTTTTAATGATTCATGTGATTAAAAGGTGTTTGTGATGCATGAATACATGTTTATATATGTTTAGACATGTTTTTAGTAAGGTTTGATGAGTTTTGTGAAACATGGAATTTTGTCCATGGAGGTTGAGGTTGACAGATTTTGTGTTAGGGAAGATGATGAGAAAACCGATACCTCAAAACCGATAAGACTTGAAATCCTCCAGTTTGAAATCCTCTAGTTTGAAATCCTCCAGTTTGAAATCCTATACTTTGAAATCCGAAGCCCGTGAAATCCGACAACTTGAGAATCCGATATTCTTGGAAATCCGACATTGCATGCGACGCGACGCGTCGGTATGTTGGACGCGACGCGTCCGAGGATTTTAAGGAATTCAAAGTTTGTTTGTTGTACTTTGATGTAGTATGCTTTATATGTGTATCTAGCATGTTGTGTATGAATTATAGAGATATAAATATATGTTTGGATATATATTTATGGACTGGATACTGATTTCAGTTTATTGTGATCTCAGGAACGGACAAGGCTCAGTAATATTAGACCACTGAGTGGAGATT
>JAUEJL010041737.1:0-20983 GCA_032274825.1 Drosophyllum lusitanicum
TCTATCATTAACACAGAGATATATATATATATATATATATATATATATATATATATATATATATACACCCACACACACACACACAAAAGGGACATTAAATTTCTGCTAAATAATAAATACATTATATTGCACCAAATTGCTCGGATAAAAACAACCACAGCAAAACATAGATAGCAATATTAATCATAATGACTCATTTTTTGGTCATAAATGCAAGATCATGACCACAATAATAGTGTAATACTGTGATTTGCAACGGAAGACTTATAAAAAATACACATAATTAGTTATCTAGTCCAAGTTGTAGAAACCATATAATTAAATCACAACATTATGTATTAAATATTTTATTCCAAATCATAAAACATTATGGGAGAAGTCGGTAGATATCATAAGTCTATCAAGGGTTCAGATCCTCTCATGTTATGATTAAATATGACCCATCATGTTCTCTCACAAACTATAGCTTTTAATCTAGTTAAACGCCAATTCCCTTTAATGGATATTTAAGTAACTTTAATTTCTTGGACTCATTAGCCCAATACATTAAAGCCCAAACCTCTTCTATGTTGAATATATAACTTATTGTGTTCTTTTTTTTTTAATTGTGGTTTTAAGGGTCCATAAGTAACTGGCCATATGGTTGACCAGAGTCATTTGCAGTCTCATTCACACTCTTATAGTCTTATAAGTCCATACCTAGCTACATTTTTACAAGGGAGGAAAACTTTTGATGGGTCCTAACAACAATTGAGATAATTTTGAGATAATATAATGTCTCAAATGAGACTTGGTGATAGATGGAAAGAATGGATTTTGCAGGAGAAGCTTTGCAACCATAGGACAATGGACCGAACGATGCGATTTTTCGGCAATGGTCTTTACATACTGCTAAAAACTTAGTCTCTACTTTAAATCGCATATATGGCGTTCTAGGGTCATATATAAATTATTTAAAGCGTTTTTTTTAGTAAGACTCTTTTTCTTTCATAGATCAGACATATCACATCAATTAATCGGTTACAGTTTCTAGTACCGTCAGAATTCTCTAGTTCATATGGGATCACTCATCCGTAACTCTTATGACTAGAAGAAACAAACGTGAGTGAACAACTGTTTGCCTTTTAAAAAACGATCTTTTGATAAATTGAAATAATTGAAAACATAAATGATCGATGTAAATAAGCATATTTATTACTAAAAATAATTATACTAGTTGTAAACTTTGTACTACATGATTTTAATAAAAGGGCTCTTGGTCTAGTTGTATCAAGGTTTACTAAAGTCTCACTGTGAACATAAGTGTAGTTTATGAGTGTGTAATTTGTCGTTCAAAAAAAAACTTAACTTTAATAAATTAATTTTTTTAACTAAAAGGTTATATATTTTACTTTATATTTTTACTTATCCTCCTACTCACATGATCATGTCAAAATCGATAGAGGAGACGAAGAAAGAAAATTAATGAATTCTACATGTCATTCTTTAATGGGTAGAAGGATGAAATAACAAAGTTTCGGGACTCTTTGTGTGTTGCGTCTTTTATGCCGGAGGTCTTTTGGGAAACAACCTCTCTAGGAGTAGGGTTGTCTACATCTTAGTCTCTAATACCTCGGTCTTGTTTTTTTAAAGCGACAAACACACACCTACTAAACCTACTCTTAAATATACTACATTGTCCACCGTGGGACTTGAGCACTCAATCTATTGAAGAGGGGTACCTTTCACCAATACCTGATACAACTAGCAATGGTAGATCTAGAAAATTATATTAGAGTATACACTTTCTAATATATTTGTATCTTAATTAAGTATTCAAGTTAACCTAAATAAAATTTGACTTTTCACTTCGAGCTTTCAGGTGGGTTTTTTATTCGAGTTTTCAGTTCGGTTTCTCCAATCCAATAAACATTTAAGCAGAAGCGGATCCAAGAAAAAATATTAGGGGTTGCACAAAAATTCTTCACGTATACTATACAAATATATTTTCCAGTTCACAAATAGCATAGGTAGCACAAATTTTTGGTTAGAGGTAGCACTCCCATTAAAAAAAATTAACAATACTTAAAGAAATTTAAGAGGTTAACCAGACTACTTATAAGACCACCCGTATCGGCAAGGAACCCGATTGATAGGGTAACATGGGAACACCAAAACACCAAATTGGGTAAGTGGAGATTGGGTTGTGGAACGGGTTGTGAAACCCGTTTCTTTTTTTCTTTTTTTTTCTTCCCTCTCACATTTAATATATATATTTTATTAATATTTGATGTGGGGTTGAATAGGGTTTGATGTGGGGGTTTTTGGGGGTAAGTTGGGTTGAAGGTGAAAGATGATGTGGATGTTGATATGGTAGTAGGATAAGTTAGGTTGGATGCTGGTGGTCTAAGGTCCGTCTCTGTATAAAAAGATTTAATAATATAAAATATAACTCTCTATAGTATAAAAAGTATAACTACAAGCAATAGAGGAAGAGATAAGAAATCAAAGAAAATAGAAGAAAGAAACAAATTGGCTATGGAATGAGTTGGACATTATTCTGATTTCTGACAGTCCATGAGTGGGCCCACAAAGTCGGAGGGTCAAATCTGTCAAACTTTCTTTGGATGCATTTATTAATCAAGCGGTGGCATTGGTGACCGATGTTGCCCTTGTAATTAACCCTACATGCTATGCATTGTAATTGTCCAATAAGTGTATGAATAATATAATATATATATATATATATATATATATATGTATTATCAACTTATAATATATTAACTCTTTGTACCTTTTTATGTATGATTAAAAATTATTGTGTATGTATAGTTAAAAATTATTGTGTACGGATTAGTTTTCTTTATAAATAGTTGTATTTGTTATAACGTGTGGTTTTATTGTAGGCCCCAATTTTATCAAGTATCAATCTAATATTGAAGTAATTATCACAATGATGATCTTGTATGTATGTATGCGTTGATAGAGAAACGAACAAGAACAATAAGTATGTTAAGAATGAATTACTTAATAATTTAGGGTTTACAAACTTGTATTTTATACCCCTTGGATATTTACAATAACTACCCTAAACTATGACTAATGTAATATGTAAACTAAACTTCGCTAAAATATAATAAACACAACAATAGGGATTTAACATTTATAAATAGTTGCATTTATTAATCTATAAGGATTATCATAGAGCTTGAAGCCCACTAGCATTATTGTGTGTTTTTCATATCTGTGATGTTGAGTATTGTCATACATCGGACGGGACTCATTTTGAATGTGTTTAATAAGGGTTATGAGTTCTAAGTTCCTCCCTTCATAGTTAATTGATTTTGAGTGGAAATTTTACAAAATAGTATCAGAGCAAAGTCTACCTATGATTGGTCAAATGGTCACACACACTCCACTTAACCGATAAGTATCCACGTGTTAGACGCAAAGAACGTCACATGTAAGTTTGCGTGTTGAGTATCGGACGAGGGTAACTCTGCAATGTGCTTAACAAGGGTTTTGGGTTACTCAATTTATAACTTACATGTGGAAGAGGCTTACTCAGAAGTATAATTTAGGGGTTTAACAAATATAGTTAGAAATAACACCTACATAAAACAAACAAATCTCGACAAAATACAACACTACAAGCAAAAAAATTAGGGATTGCCCATGCAGTAATATAATTCTCCTGGTCATATATTCAAGTCTCGTAGTACAAATAAGTTGTCGAAGAAGATATAAAAGATATGTGTTCTCCCATTAAAAAAGAAGGTAACATAATAAATCACTAAATAATAAATTGCATATAAGCGTATAATTAGAATAATGATTATAAGTATAAGTATATATAAACTCATTAAAACTAATCCACGTAGCTCTTACATAATTAGTTTTACGATTTAACAATAGAGGGTTTATTTTGGTAACTAAGTTTCAGTTTTATTTCAATTATGTCACTTATACTTTCAGGTCACTTGAAAATAGTAACTAAGTTTAAAAAGTGTTTTATTTTTGTGGAATTTATCTTTTTTTAGGTTACGAGGTAAACTTAATAACCTGGTAACCTGCAATTTACTTGTAATCCACAAAAAGGTAAATTTCACAATAATAGAATACTTTTGAAACTTGGTTACTATTTTCAAGTGACCTAAAAATTTGAGTGACCTAATTAGAACAAAAGTTAAATTTGATTACTATTTTATACGTAACTAGATAATATACCCGTGTGATACACAGGTTAGTTTGTAAACAATAAATATTAGACATTAATAAGAAGATATTAAATAATTATAACACGTGAAAAAAATAAAAACTTAAAAAATGTTAGATAATTGTCTTGATACTTGCATAAAAGAATTTTTTTTAATATAATATCGAAAGTTTATTCACCATTTCTTTCAACTCACTATTTATCATTTGAGGATGAAACTATGGTTTATACTTAAATCAATCAACTAAAGATATGTTTTTGCCTGTTATGGAATATGTAATGCTTTTGTAGTTCGACCTTAAACAATTTAATTTATGTTAGAATTGATGAAAATCCGCCTCTTACAATCTTTATAGTCAAAATTGATTTTTAATTTAGAACAATGTTTATATTATTTTTAATTTTGACTAAAAAGAGATTTAGGATAAAACTAAATCCTACGTATAATTTGGAATTAGAAATTAAAAGAGTTTTGAATTCAAATAATACTATATTTATCTTCTACTTTATCTCATATTAAAAATTGAGTTTAAATCAATCTTATTAATTTAAAGTCAAAATTAAGTTTTAAGTTTGACTAATTAAATTTTAATTTTGATCAAAATGAATGGTCGGGATTTAAATTTGACTAAATAACCTTAATTTTCTAATTAAATTGATTAAGGTTATTCTTTTATTTAGATTAGAAGATAACACTTGTTTACAAGTATAATTATTCAATCAGAAAGCAATTTTTAAGTACGAAAAAGAGTATCACAAAAATTAATCCATATTACAAAACTTTATAAATTAATTTATTAATTTTATTTTTCTTAAACTGTCAACAAATCTTCATATTATGTATATGTGCATATTTGAAGACCGAACTATAAAGAGTTTGATATATACAGTATAAAAAATATATTAATTTCTTCACGTTTCATTAAAATCTTTAAAAATTGTTATACATTTTTTTTGTAAAAGCAACACGTGTGAATTACGAAAATGCCACTCCGCCCAAAATTTTAAAATGCAATCTGGACTATTGATGTTATTGATCGAAAGGTTAAAATTAGTCTCTTAGGACTATGAATTAAGTATGAACTATATTGAACATTCTTCTATACTTATAAGTTTAAAAAGTAGATTAGATATAAATTTTGTGAGGAATAATGAAAACGTTACATATATAAATGTATAGAGTTGATTTGAAAACTTCACGGTTTTAAATATGTAGATTTAATAATGAATGGAAAATTAAAAAAGTTCGTACTTAAAAATATAGAGTTTTATAACTTTAGAGTTGTTTTTAAAATTTTATGCTTAAAAGTGTGAAAATTTGATGTTTTGACCACAATTTTCATACTTTTAATTTTAGAGGTTTGATTAAAAAAGTTGTAAAGCCAAATTTTTTCATGTTTGTATATAAATTTTCACATCTGTAAATGTTATAGTATTGCTAATAAAGTATGGATAATTGATTAATTTTTTGTAGTTATAGTTCAATAAGTTCAAATGGTATACAAAAATGGATGATGTTATAAAGAGTATGTGGTTTGCAACATTTTTTCCCTTTTCAACTTGAAATATTGGTTATGAGTTGTCAAAGTCTGTATTTTTGGCTTATGTTGCTAACTAATTTGACTATTTAAAAACTTAAAAACTTGTTAAGACTAGATTCAAAAGGGTCTTATTTAAACATGGTTTAAGTGTTAGTCTTAATCCAAACATGGTTTAAGTGTTAGTCCCATGCTTGAATGAGCACCATTTTCCAGTATGGTTGCGTCATAGTTCGACCGTGGTCCGACCGTGAGGGAACTACCACATATATAAAAACTAGGGTTTACTTCTTCAAAATGTATTAAATTATACCTCAAATGTTAATGTGTGTATCAACCTTCCAAAAATGTTACTGTGTGTATCAAACTTTAAAAAAATGTGTTATTGTGCGTATTAAATTAACTTCCTATTGTATTGTATGTACTAAACTTATACTTTTTTTGCTTTTTTATTTAATCAAAATACGTACAATAACAATAAATTAAAAGTTTAGTACACATAATAACATTTTTCGAAGGTGAATACACATATTAACATTTGAAGTATAATTTAATACATTTTGAAAAAGTAAACCCAAAAATCTGTTTTGTACTTAAGTTTGAAAATAATATTCAACAATGTTTTCTATAGGAAGCAAGAAAAACATTTACCAAAATGTATGATAAAGAAACAAAATAAACTCTTGTTAAAATTTGTTATAAATCCTTTTTCTACTAAAAGATTAAAAACACCCTTTTCGAATACTACATAGAGAATACTAGAAAAAAAACATGAAAATTAATAAAATTACTCTCAGTTTTAAATTAAAATAACATAAAGACAATGATATTGTAAATTATTTTAACAAACAGATTAAAAAACTATATCTAATTTTTCAAAATTAAGTAGTAATATCATAATTACATAAGAAATTAGTTTTTAACTGTAAATTTATAGCCTGTTTGGTTCGTGAGATTTCAAGAGATTTCGTAGGATTTTCATTTCAAATCCTTGAAATCTCATGTTTGGTAGAAAATAAGAAGTAACAATTGACTATCGCCTTCACCACATCCTTGGGGTAGGGTTTGTATTTTTAAATCTCTCATATGTGGGATTTCAAGATCAGGACCTATCTAACTAACAATCGACTGTCGCCTTCACCACATCAACCGACACTTCACTCTCGCCGTCATCGCTACCCCATCGGCCACCATCATAGCCGTCACCGGCATAACCATCGTCAGCCTCTACCACAGCCGTAACCGTTTCCCTTCACCGCCTTCGCGTTTGCTTTCGTCTCCTTTCGGTCACCGTCTCCGTCGCCGCCCTAATCGGCCACCGCCATAAACTTCCCCGTCTCCACCATCGCCCTTTACTATCTCCGCCTCCGCCGCCGTCACCCTTCCCCGCCTCCGCCGTCGTTGTCCTTTCCCGTATCCACCATCGTCCTTTTCCGTCGTCGCTTTTCCCCGCCTCTTTCCTCCGTGGCCGTCGCCCTTCACCGTCTCCACCATTGCCCATCCTCTTCTCCGTTGTTCCCCTTTTTCGTCCCCGCCTCCACCATCATCGCCCTTCAACGTCTCCGCCTCTGCTGTCATCGCCCTTCTTTGTCTCCGCCTCCATCGCCCTTCACCATCTCTGTCTCTATCACCGTCGACGTCGCCTTTCACTGTCTCTACCGTCGTCGCCTTTCCCCTTTTCCGTCGTCTCCCTTCACCGTCTCTGCTTCCACTGCCCTCATTATCTCTGCCTCCGCCACCGTCTCCGCATTCACCATCTCCGAGCTAGTCAAGTTGTGAAGGTGAGTCGACTCCTTCACCATCTTTGTCCTAGAAATCCCATTGTCTTTTACATTAACTAGACAAGGAATATGATTGGATTTGGAATCACAAGGGATTTGAAATCCAATAACCAAATGCATTGAGCTAATTAAAGAGATATTTTTCTTCTTGTTAATTCTTGAGATTTTTCTAACATTTTAAAAAAATCATTTGTCCTCAAATTATTATTGCATCCTATTCATATGTATTGCTAACTGTAGGTAAACTTAGCAAAATTATGCAGGCTCTAAACAATAGCTAGATGATAATAAAGATTTCACACTCCAAAAAGTGCATGAAGTCATAGCTAGATGAACATAAGAGTGCATTTTTTTTTAATATTTAAAATGGATTTTCTCTAATAAAATAATGGCTCTGATATATGTGATCTAACCGGTATTCATAACTTTTGACTCCTTGATTGAGACATTTATTAGTGTACGATTCTATTTCATTCGGACCTCATGGGCTTGATTTTTGTTCTTCTCCCGTGTCTTCTCCAATTGGAATCTACACCATCTTCATCACCGTTTCCATTATGCATTGTCATGGGTTGGGTTGGCCGGTTGGGTTGGACCAATGTCTGCTTTTCTTTCGTGTTGTCATGGGCTTTCTTATATTCAGACTTTGTATCTTGAGATACATTTGGGTCGCTTTTCAAATCCAACTTGTTATGTTCTTCAAAATCCGAGGAATTAAATGTTATAGCCCCGCGAAATGAACATCTCATTTATTAACCTTATCAGCTCTTCGTGTTGCACTATGCACCATGTATTCCTTAAACGATCTCTCCATTATCTTAAAACAACTCTCAGTGGAAAAAAATTTAGGCCGATGAACAACGTTGCCAGGAATAAATTCGATTTTTTTCCTTTGATCAGATTTTTATTTTTTTTCCATTGATCAGAATCAATGTGATGCTTTGATACCAACTAATACATACTAAATTGGCAATCAAAATGAAAGATAAAGAAGAAAGATTAATCGACTTTCAAGAGATCGATCAACTCTCCCACGGTTTACTTTTGAGAGGTAAACCAACACTTAAACAATATAAGAACCACCGGTTAATTCATTAACTTTGTAAAATAAAATATAACACTAATGACCTATTTATAATGAAAGATAGCAATCTGATTCTAAAATAACTCTAACTTATAATTCTTATCTAAAATAAACCCTATCTAAATAATAACAAATATCCCAATAACATCATCTTGCAACTAGGATTGATGATTAGAACTCACAAACCCTTATCCATTTATGGGATTTTAATCAACCTACTAGAGAGTTTTAATACCGCTAAGCCAAAAGCTTCTTGATCATTTAAGGCTAAACTACGCCGGACTTTGGTGTATGATTGAATCACCACTTCAAAGTTTCAGAGTCTTGAACACAATTGTTGAAGCGATGGCGACCAAATTAGGTGTAGCGGTAAGCAAAACAACCAAGGAAGCTCGACAAAAGTTGAAACAACTTATGACCACAACCATGTTTCTAATACGAGTGAAAAGTGAAACGCGAACTTTAAACAACAATAACAATCCAAGAGGCTAAAGATGAGACAAAGATGACATTCAAAGAACTAACACGCTCGAAAGACACGGAGGTAATTGCAAGAACAAAGGAGATATGAATTTCATTCAACTTATGTACAGATTTCTTGTGAAGCTTTACAATCATTTGTCGAAGATAATCATGAATTCATGATGCTGCGTTTTTCTTACCAATATATGGATCAATACATCTTTTAAAATGATACAATTAAATGTTTTACAGATTAGTTTGTACTGTCAAAATGTGAACTTTATAAAAAAAATGGTACCCAGGTGTGTGTTTTCCCTAGGAAGACAACAAACTACTGTTAGTTGAAATTGGGGAAAAACACAGATTTTGTTACTGTCATGAAAAAAGTGAAGGCATGAAGGGGCAGTTTCTGGTTGTTTTGTAATTGTACACGGATTCAACCACGTGACTCGGTTTCAGAAAGCTTGTTTCTGAGATCCTTGAGAGCATCCACTACATCAGCATCAAGATTATGCTTCAAAAGCTTACCCTGCACTGATGTAGATCTGAAAGGGTAACATGTTAGGCCTTGGGAAAACATTACTGCAAAATAATTAGTCTAGATTAGGGGTGTCACTAAGACAAGACAACTAGACTAGAAATCAAAATTGGCTCGGTTTAAGTCGAGCTTGAGCTACTTGGGTACGTTGTCGAGTTGAGCCTGAGTAATACTCAGCTCGTAAAGCTCACGAGCCTTATCGAGCTGTGTAATATTACATTATACCCTTTGTATATTTATATTTACATAATCATCATAAATTCTACTCAAGTTGAATCAAGCCGAGCTCAAAAGTGTGGAGTCGGGTATTACTAACATTGTTTAATATTATTATTTAATATCTAATTTTCGTAATCAAGTCGTGTCTTCGTGAGCTCTTTGAGCTCGAGCTCAAGCTTCAAAATAAAAGCTCGATTAATCTCGAGTGAAGTTTCGAGCTTCGAGTTTTCAAATCGTGTCTAGCTTGAACTTTGCCCTAGTCTAGATCCCTATTCTACCCGTCATTACATCCAATCACAAAACAGTATTAATTTAACTTCCCTAGAATTGTTTTAATTTCAAAGAGTGAGTTGTGTTCAATAAAGTCCATGTAAAAAACATAGTCCTAAAATTTTAATATTCAATCACAGGTGATCCAGTATACAATCACATGTGATTTGTAAAAGCATCACATGTGAATTACGAAAATGTCACTCCGACCAAATTTTAAAATGCAATCTGGACCATTGATGTCATTGATCCAAAGGCTAAAATTAGTCCCTCAAGACTATGAATTAAGTATGGACTATATTGAACACATTCTTCTTCAAAGAGTAAAACTAATATAAAACTAAACAACATTGCATTACTTACACACTCCTAAAACTGTCACTTTTGTCTAGCGAACAATTACTTTGAGACAGAGGGAGTATAATTTAATATTAATATACACATGAAAATCAATCTTTGGATATAAGTTATTCGATTATGATCAGCGTTTTTACTAAGGTAAGGTTGTACTACAGAAAATATATAAATTAAATAGTTTATTATGCCTATTATCATTATCAAAGAGAAAAGAGTTTGTGTTCCTGTAGATGGTTCATTCAAAGAACATGTAAAGGATTATAAGTTGATGGAACTCACTTGTGCTCTTGAAGCATTCTCTCAACCTCTTTTTGTGAAGTCTTAATCTGAAATTCACAAAATATGATGGAATTACTAAAAAAACTTGAATTTCAATACATTAAATGTCATGTGGTTTTGAGGTATTTAAATACAGGCAACAATTTCGACCCATTTACTTGTGAAAGACTTCACTTTGGTGTGTTTTATCTCAAACCGATCAAATTCGCCTAAAGTCTATTACTAATGCATACAACCTCTTAAAATCAACTATTTTAAAGATTTAGAATATTATGTTTGTAATCATAATGCGCTCGCTAATTTAGTCATTCCTTATGTGTAAGGACTTGACCTTTTATCAAATACGATTTCTTTAAAATCTTCTGTAAAGTTTTTCTTTTTCGTCTTTAGAACCCAAAGTTTCGACAAGTAATTATACTGCTCCTTTAGACAAGCAGTAAACTCTGTTATAAAAATTATTAGAAACTAAAAAAAATTTGGACTTCGCGATCTTAATAAATATAGCCAGCTAGCAGGAAAAAGCAAGTTCTTTTTCGTTCAAAAAATGTATTAAGAATTTCATGAGAAAAACATAACTGACTCGTTGAAAAAAATTATCATATGATGAAACTTTTTGAGAATGTAATTGGGTGTTTGTTCAATGTATACACAATTAAACTTAAGCAGAAAATAGACACATAAGTACCTGTTACACCTTACAAGTCTACAAAGTAGTTTAACCACCAAGTTTTAAATAGAAAATTTATTATTATATATTTTTTATTTTTCTTTTTAGGCACACTCATTTATCAAAAATGTGTAACCTACAAAAGTTGAAATAACAACTTGAAAAATAGAAAGAAATATATAAATTTAGAACAAGTGTTCTACCTCTGAAACCAAAGCCTTTGCACTCCAAATGAAAGCTCCCTAAAATCAAGATTATACTAGTCAGAAATCATTCTAAGTAATGGAAACAATAAACTCGGTTTTGACAAATAATTTTGTATCCACGGGAACAAAATATATATATATATTTGACTGATAATATATTTACGAGGGGGTAAACATACTGCTCCATGTGCTGCATGTTGCTGACAACGATCAGACGTTACAACCCATACTCTAGGGCATCCATCCTCCCTCAAAGCTGCAACCTATCATTTACTTCATGATTATTTTAATTATATAAGATCTGAGAAAGTCCAAATTTGTTTCTACAGGTTGTAGTTCGAGGTTAGGGCTCAGAGGTTTGTGGTTTTGTGGTTTTGGTTAGGTTTGGTCAAATTAATCTTTTTGTGTTGGATTTGAACTGAAAACGTGGTTAATTTTTTTGTATTTCACTGTAATTCTAGCATATTGCTACTTCTAAATTAATATATTGCCTTTCAAAAAAAAAATCAGAATATCCAAACAATAAAGAACAGCAAATCCAAACCCCCCCCCCCCGGGCCACGTTCTTTTTTTGTATGAATTGTTCAAAAATTCACCAAACTTCTTATGATTACGTCAATGAGCTTATGAGTCTGATAAAAGTAAAATCATACGGTACATCTTACCTCTTTCTCTATCCATGCATCAGCACATGTTTCAGTTGAATAAACTATATCAACACTGCAATATTCAAGAAACTTTAGTAAATAATTAAAGAACTAAAACAAGATAGCAAGAAACTGTATATTTACTAGGTTATGAGTACTACCCAGCAAAATTTTCTTTATGCATTGGAAGCCCCGACATCATAGCATCAAAAACAACTACCACTTTAACCTCTGTAAATATAACGAACAATATATTACTTATATAATAGGGTAATCTCTTTTAGATGAAATTTTATAGGACATTGAAGGAATTTTGAATCCATGTTACGCTACTTTTAAGGACATACATGTGATGTCACTCGCTTTCAAATTTTTATAATTTTTTAGATTACAGGATTTGTTATCATGCACAATGTTGTTTCCAAATATTTCACAAAGATTTAAAAGAATTTTTATCTATTATAAAGTTAAAAATATTATATGCCACAAACCTCTTAGCATTCCAAAGGTTATGAGTTCATCAACAAGCTTTTGGCGAGCAAGATCAAGTCTTCCACTCATAAAATGTTTTTTAAGCTTCGGCCAATAACCACAAACATTATAACCATCAACGAGTAACACAGGGACTGCAGTTTCTATTCCCTGGTTTGTACTGTTCAACAATTTTAGAAATTCCCGATGCTTCTCAAAATTAATACTTAAAGTTGAAAGTAAATATTTTAACCAAAAAAGGGAAAGAAAATTACTAATAAAGGGTCAATGTAGGGTCACGATAAAGCTCAGTATCATCATCTGGAAGCTCATCTTTCTCCACCTTCTTCTTACGGTAACTAGTAGCAGGCTTGGGTGTGCTAGATTTTCTCTTTTGATACTCCTGTAAATACAAAAATATTTAATTTTGTAATATTAAACGTTTTAGAAAGCTGTAAGCATTGAAAACACACATGAGCAACTTTCAACCCTTTGACCCATTCATGAGTAAATGGGTCAATATTGCCATCTCTAAGTTTTAACAAAAGGTTGATACAGAAAAAAAAAAGAGAAGAGAAACGTTAAATAACCTTCCATAGCTTCAAGAACTGCAAATTTTGCTTGACATTTGACGTGATCCTGGCAGGAGGTGGCTCAGAGCCCTGTAAAAAATAAAGATTGTTAAAGAAAGAAAAAAATAGTTTGTGTGTATACACCACACATACATGTGTGTGCAAGCTTAAAAATACTATTTTAGCATTTGTGAGACGATAGATCCTATGATTTCAAAATTGAATGCAAACTGAAGAAACTATACACTTATGCTTTCATGACTTTACTTTGAAAATCGAAATCTATCTCCAACTTTGCCAACTAATAAACATATCTTTTTATAGCATCTTCTACATTGAAAATCCAAAGTTAATGATTGTTGTTATAAGAAAAGTGAAAGTTTAGTTATAAGAATTAAAGTAATAAAATTTTGTTTCTTGAATTATTGCTAAACAAAATTTAATTGAGGAATTTATGTGAATTCTGTCCACCATTGGTATTTTTATAAACATCAAGCACCTAGTAGTTAGCGAATGAAGCATCATAGATAAACTCTATCACATCTTATGTAGGACTCTTGTCAAAATCACCAACAAGAATTCAAACAAAAAGAGATACTAAGATCACCTAATTTCTCATATGCATGTTAAGACCTTTGCTTAAAGTATCACGAGAGAATCACGTGCAAATACAAATAATAGATGGGCAAGAAAAGAAGTTGAGAGCAGTAGTGTCAAGTGGTTAGGATTCCTTTTGTAAACAGTATAAGTGTGCTTACTATCTTTTTATAGCTATCATCAATTTTAATTAGATTTCCTCCAAACCCTTTCAATAATTCAACCTTCCCATAGAATTCCTCGATTCCTAAAGTATTCTTGTGGGCAATTGAGGTAATTTCTTCAAACCCCTCCAATAGAGTATAAACCCAAGTCATTTTGTTGTAGCTTGCATTCTTGAGTGACCCTCAAAGGTTCATCTTGATAGTTTAGCCTTTTAATTACAATCCTGGCCCACCATTATCTTACCTTTTCTTTAAAGTAAACCATTAAACCATTCATACTTCACATTCACACCAGGATCCTGATGAACATTCTGAATAATTCTTTAAATACTTTCATCAGGAACATTCAGCACTAGTAGACAGTCTTGACAAGGTATCAGCTACCACATTTTCTTCCCTTTTTTGTAAGCTATCTCATAGTCATATCCCTGCATCTTAGGTAACCCGTTTGTTTGAAAATGTTTGTTTAGCCTTTGATTTGTAAGATACTTAAGGCTACAATGGTTTTTTAAAACGTCTGTCAACTGCCAAGCAAGTACCCTATCCATTCTCATATGTGGAAAGAGAGTTATGTCTTGGTGCTAGAGCTTTACTTAGGAAAGCAATTTGATGCCCCCCTTTTATAGCACTGCCCCTATTCTTTCGCAGGATGCGCTGTATCTATTATAAATTCTTCTCAGGCAGCTGAAGAACTTGGGCTGTCACCATGGCTGTTTTCAGTTTCGCAAAAGCTGGTTGAGTTGCCTCATGACATTCCAAAGAATTTTTCTTTAATAACTCTGTAAGAGGCTTGCTAATGGATGCAAAATCTGTAAATCTGTAATGCATCTTCGTTAGACCTAAGAATGCTCTCGGCTGTTTAACATTCTCGAGTATTGGCTATTCCACGCATACGTTTAACCTTCATTACAACTCCTTGACATAAAGTAACATGTCCCTACTATTCAGCTTGTGCTGCTCCAAATACACATTCACTTTGTTTACCGAACAGTGTATATTGTCTCATGGTTTGTGATATTAGCTCCAAATATTGCAAATCATCAGTGTGATTGAACAACCAACTCCCAACTATTTTTGGTGCCCAATTGTTAGTTGCATTCGAACCTGATTCTCTTGTCTTGTGGTACATCATGTAGAGTTCATAACAATATGGAACAAATTAGACTTTTTGTTGTGAAATCAAAGAGCCAAAAGTCAAACCAATTGCCTCCAATCTTAAGGAATTTATAATTTGGGGTAAGAAAACATGCGCCGGCAGCACCTAACTTAGGTGCTACTGCACTCACAAGCCACTTAAATCAGTAAACAACCAAATGACGTAAATACCCTTTGTTTATGTTGTTTGTGAGCGCAGCAGCAGCTAACTTAGGTGTTGCTAGCTGCGTAAGTCCTTTTCCCATATAGTTTAGGAACAAATGAGTTCAGAAATTCCACCAAACAAAAACCCTAAATGAATCAAGCAATCTACTCTCCATCAAGCAATCATATAAACTCCTACTTAATTAATTGACGGAAAATTTTCAATTTCCTAGCACGTATAAGCACCAATTAAATGGATCAACCAATTTACTCTTCATTTTAGAAACAGTATGTAAGAAATTCAGGAACTCGCTGAGAAATTAAGAAGCATAGAAATCAATAATATTAAATGCAGTAATACAAACCCAGTAAACAACACAAACATTTTCAAAACAAACGGGAAAAAAAAGTTTCACCTTAGGAGATTGGGAATTCTTGTTCTTCTGAGCAACAATTCGGGAAGATGAAGCACCACCATTAGCATACGGCACTATGAAAAGTGATGATGAAACTGAGTTTGAGATTGCGATTGGTTTCATGGGTGACTGCTAGTTCTTCTTCAATCTTCTTCTTGTTCTGGAATTCCATGTGATGCAATCCATAACCTCTTCTTTCTTGGTTTCAATGTCTTTTCAAATCAAAATTCAGACCCCAAATACTTGGAAAATTTTACTTCTCCAACATTTTTCTTTGTAATCAATCTTCTGTAAGAATCAAAGCGATGATGACTCTTTGGTGTTTGCAAACTTCTCTTTCTGTTCTTTTTTCTTTCCCCGTCGTGGCGTCAATAGTGCCGCTTGTTATCTCAACGAATTATCTGCTAAAGAACACTAATTACAAAAGTTATCCCTTAACTATGTATTAGTTGTCATATCAAGTCCTTATGCTTTCTGTTTTGTAATTATTGGCGAAAAATGAGGTAACTTTTTCAAGTGTCTTTAATTCAACTTTTGGACGTAGATTATTCACAACAAAAAGTCGGCATCAATTATCAATACATCTTAACTTATATTGGATAGAGATTATTTGTGGGCTCTTTGAAACACCAATATTGTCGAAGATGATGCACTTATTTGCAAATAACCATAACATATATAAACTTGCACTTTACGTTATTACGTCTAAAAAAACTATAAGATCATACGTTATGATCAACCCGAATGAAGCGGGTTGGGTAGCCTAATCGAGTAAGTGCAACGGGTAAACAGACCATACTTATTATTATTTCGTAATTATTATTATTATTATTATTATTATTATTATTATTATTATTATTATTATTATTATTAATATTTCGTAATTATTGTTAGTAATACAACTAATATATTATTATTGTTATATGTATTAACATTTTTGGAGTCGCGTCTTGGCATCGTTTTAAAGTCAACTCGGCAAGCCTGCCAATTACCGTAACGTGCATCAACTGAATGCCAAGTTTAAATATATAAACGCTAAAGTAACAAAGTTTGTCGGGATTTACAACAGCCTCTTCAATACAAGAGGTAATTGAATAAGTGACACGAATATTTTAAAACTGCACTCAACTGTTACCGAGATGATAATCATGGCACAACTTTTGTTCACGAAAAATGTTGGTCAATTCTTAGGAGTTTTCCCAAATGGCACCAAGTTCCTCCGGTGGAAGCCACCCCCCGTCCTTCAAAAAGAAGCAAAACTTCGGAATTTAATTCTCGATCCACTACGGGGTCTTCCGATGCACACGCTCCTATCATCCTCAACGAAGATGATGACGAAAAAGACGACGAGGATGTTGAGGCAAACGAATCTATACGACCCATCGGTAGGAATTAGGGGAAGCGGTTGGTATCGGCATCAATAGAAACCGGGTCGAAAGAAGAGAGCATCACGTCGTTGTTAGACGTACTAGCGTCGATAAATTCAAAAAATGACCGATTTCTCTCGTATCGCGAAAAACAATTGGAAATACAAGAAGCGGAACAGACTTTGAAAGACTACGAATTTTACATGAAGCCGACGAATCATCTTTCGGGAAGTGCTTTGACGACGACGATGTTGAAGGAGAAGATACGAGTCAAGCACAAGTGGGCTCCACTTGACTAAAATATTATTGTTTACTTTTATGTTTAAAATTAAGTTATTTTTATTTTTATTTTACAAATTTAGATTTTAATTAAGTTTTTATTATTAGTCTTGTATGAAAATTTTATTAATTAATTAATTAATTAATTATATTATTTACTTAAATAATAATTTGTTAATATAAAAATTAAAAAAAATGGGGAAAGTTTGAGAAAGAAAAGGATGGGTAATATAAAAATTAATTTGGGTAGGGAGAAGGAAATGGAAGAGGGAATGATGTGGCGCTAACAAAGGAATCGTAACGGCAGTGACGATCAACCTTCAACAACCGTTGGAGTAACAAAGAAATCGAGACGGTAGAAAATAGCAGGTAGCACGCAATCATCTCACGGACCAGTGAAGAGGCGAAGCAAACCGAGAGAAAATAAACAATAACCGGTGAGGAAGGGATAAGATGAATAAGTAGATTTATTTTTTGACAGCCTAAAATCCTCTTATTCAAGGAAGGCCTAATTTGATGCCACGTAACCAAGAATGGCTATTTAAAAATGCAGAATTTTGAAATAAATAGAAATAGCATGCCAACTCAGAAAATAATGTTCCTGAATCGTAGTGGATATAGATAGATAGTAATTTCATGAAAAATCATGAGAATTTAATTTATCATGAAAGACTGTCTTCCACCGAACCGTCATATATAACATACGGGTATTACTTTTAATTTCATTTTTGTATTCATTCTTTCAAATTTATCATGATATTTTGAAATAATTATGAAATTTTACTAGATTAAATATCGTGTAATATACGAGTTGGTTTAAAAAATAATAAATATTAACATTAACAAAAAGAATTTAAAAAATGACGACAGGCTACGTCAACACTTAAACCAGGGGTGGAAGCGTTGATGTGATGGGGAGGGCAGATGTGACAGCGGAAATGTGATATCATAATACAAAGAGATGTGATTGTATTTTTTGAAGTCGTCTGTTATTATTGTTACAATTAGTCGTAATAATATTAAGTGTTTATTGTTTATAATTAAAATGATTATAAAATATTTAGAATGATAAAATTAAATTTTAATTAAATATAATTTTTTGAAATGTTTTTGTTTTTTTGTTGTTGAACAATAAGATTTCACTCCCTTCCACATAGTATCCACGAGTTACACAAATCAGACTATAAAAAAAATCCCCTTGCCATACATCACAAAGAACTCATCCCATAAGCTATAACACAACCAACACGAGGTAAGTAACTTCAACCAAAATATAAAAAAGTCAAAAAGTCAAAGGACAGCAATTTGAGTCGGTTTTGGGTTATTGGGTTTGTGTCGTTCGTGTTCGTGAGTTACGTGTCAACCCGGAGTTGACACATTTATTTTAGTGTCAAATTCGAGTCGTGTCGTTTTTTCCCATGTCACATTCGGGTCATGTTCCGTGTCGACCCATTTCGGCCAAACATGTAAGCTTGCCAATTTTTGACCGACTCGCATCCGAAATGGGTCAAAAACAGGTCGACACGAAGTTTACATGGAAATAAAGGGGTCACGTTACGGTCAACCCGATGAAAATGACCTGTATAAGAGTAAAACTATAAAATTATAAAATTTTCATTAATACTTAAAATTTAAATTAAAAAAAAGATTATGAATTCTAACGAAGGGGTGACATCTTAGGTAATAAAACCTGACAAACAAAAGTATAAAACTTTTAAAAGTTAAAAACTTAAATAAACAATAAAAGATTTACAACTAAGATAATATTACATAATTTTGGTATTTGTTATTTTGACTATATGGTTTGGTACTTTAATATTTGTCTACTTGCTATGAAGTACTTTAATATTTTGAATTGGCTTTTTAACTATAGTTAATATTTTAATTTTATTTGTTGTTTAATAAAATTATTTATTGATACTTGGTAGAAGCATAGTAGATTATATTGTTTAGTATATTCATTTATATAAGTTAAATAAAAAATAAAGTTAAAAATCGAATGAAACTAAAACAAACACGTATACAAAGTTCAAATACAATCGAAATGAATATTGAATATTGATGTTAAATCTAAATGAAAATCATATTCGAAATTCATATTAAAGCAAATAAGGAATTAGAAAATTGAAAAATGAAATTTGTATACGAAAATCTAAAAAATTTCTCGAATACATTTTGGTGAAATGGGTCAACCCGAACGCAACACAAAAAAAATTACATGAAAATAAATTGGTCGAAAATTGATCAACACGAAACTGACACAAACACAAACGATAGGTACCCGATACAAATTCCTTGTTTGTTTGCAGTTTCCAATACGAATTTCAAATATTATTCACAGAAATAAACATTAAAGTATATATAAAATTAAAATTAAAAAGATAAGGAAAAATTTAAGCGTAGGTCTCAATCACTCTTCTATCCATGATTTTTCGTGTCAACTTCGAGTTAATCTGTTTTCGACACGTTTCGGGTTCGTATCACTTTTTTCATATCAGGTTCGAGACGTGTTTTATGTTAGGTCCGAAATTATCAACCCTAGTCATCACATAAACTCTTAAGTTTCCTCCAACATCTTACACATATCATGTTGAGCCAGAAAACTCTTCAAGCACAATCCATTGTAGTTCCCACTTCCATTTTACTTTCAAGCCTTCGGTTTTCCATTTAGTAGAAGTTTCTACATACAAAAATATGTCAAAGTCACATACTAACTTTGCTAAATATTTTAAAATGTTATAAATGATAAATAGGGTTTAGTTCACCAAAATAATCAAACTTGTCACATTTTGCTATTTTGTGTATCGGACTTTAAAATTTTCTATTTTGTATATCGAACATTTAATTTGTCGCTATCGTGTGTATTAACTTTCTATTGTATGTACTAAACTTATACATTTTTTTCTTTTTTATGTAACTAAAATACATAAAATACCAACAAATTAAAAGTTTGATACATACAAAGAAACTTTTAAAGTTCAATACACACAATAGCAAAACATGACAAGTTGGATTCATTTTGGTGAACTAAACCCTGATAAATATGATATTTGTAAATTAAAATAGGTAAATATGATATTTTAATATTTAGAAATAACATATATAAAATCAACTCAATTAATTTTAATTCCAATTAAAGTCAAAATTTACTCTACTTTTGAAAAAAAATTAAAATAGAATCAGATTTTATAAAAAATACTGGTTAATATTTAATAATTAAATTATTTTCCTAAATTTAATGGCTGTAATAAATTTTATTCAAATTATTCTTTTATTTATATTAGAAGACGAGAATTTGATTTTATAATGATATTTTAAAAAGGTTTATGCCTCAACCTAGGGATGGCAAAACAACCCGAACCCGACGGGAAAAATCGAACTCGACTAGTTTCGGGGTCGGGTCAGGGATTATAATTTCGGGTTAGGGTCGGGTTCAGGGATTTTTTTCCGGGGATTTTTCGGGTTCGAGTTCTGGGCCGGGACACACTATCCCCGTCCCGCCCCGCTCCGATATATGTTTATATATATATTTATATACATATATGTTTTATATATTTATGTATATAATAATGTGT
>JAUEJL010041848.1:0-20977 GCA_032274825.1 Drosophyllum lusitanicum
TCTATATATATACATACATACATACATACATACATACATACATCCATACACACACACACACACACATATATATATATATATATATATATATATATATATTCACTTGTTGCTTACGAAAAACAAGAATTCCCTTCATTTCAGTGTTCATCGAAGATAACCACACCTAGAAATATGTATTATACGAGGATTAATGCTCCCATGTATTGCTACTTGCTTTTGTCGAGATGTTCATCCACACCCACTAGGCACCTTATATAATTTTGAAATTCATGTAACCAACTAGTTTGTGATCACGTATCATATATATATATACATATATATTGTTGGTCCCAAAGAGGACCAACTATTCAATTTTCTATCTCATGTCTAATGTTATTTGGCTCTGTGTTCTCGTAAACCAAGCATATAACTTGGCCCAAAGCTTCGGGTAGTTTATCGGGTGAGACGAGAACACCTGTACACCACCCCTATCGGATTCCTCCTTCAAGTTCCCCAACCCAAGCGTTAACCCCACCTCACATTCTCTCTATGTCTCTCCTCTCTCTTCCCTCTTTATCTCTCTAATATATATATATATATATATATATATATATATGTATATATTATTAAAACAACATAAAGCGAGGTAAGATTGAATTTGACTATACTAGTTTTGTGTTGGAAAAGGGAATGGAATGGGAAGGTGATGTGATATTCGGGTTAAGTAACCCGAATTACATGCCATACGAATGGACTTACGATGCAGGTTTTCTTTTATTGATATCTAAATATTTATTCTTTATCAATTATAAATTTGTTAGGGCGGAGAATTCGTTGATACACAAGATGTTTATGGTGTTAGATATAATATTGTGTGGTCCGTTTTGAATCAACGTAATATACTCTCCATGCTTATTGATTACGTTTAGTAATCATTGCAAATGTCTAATGAAACCCGATTCATGTTCAATGTAAATATATCCTTTTTGTGTATATAGGTAATCAACGCTCTAGAGTTTATTGCTTGTATGATTCTTGAAATTCTCAAATAATCCCTACAGTTACAGTAAATTTATTCATACACTATAATTTTATGTTTTATCATCCTGTACTTTGTGTTGTTTACTATTTATACATGTTGTGTATGGAAAATATCTACTGTATACAAATCACATTCTTTTACTTACGACCTTTTCTTGAACGGCAAACAAAGCCACTCACCTAATCTACACATATGTCAACAACGGTATGTGACCGTTTTGTAATATTTATCTATTCTGGTAGGTTTCTTTTATCTTGTGCTTAGGCTTAATGTTGGCTTGAACCAGTTAAATTTACCACCTATTGGTAGTTTAAGCTTTTACGCTATTGATGTTTGCAAAAGAAAAAAAAATATTTTATGTTCTTTAATTAAAATCCCGTCTAAATTAAAAGTTAGTTTGTCTTTAGTAAGGGTATATTTGTCTCTTTCCCCTCCAAATTTCACCTAAATTAAAAACTAGTATTGAAAGTTGGAACACCAATCATGTCATCGATCATCTCAAGCTCTTTCTCATCCCAAGCTCTACCCACTCTCTTATCTCAAGCTCTCTATACTCTCTCTTTATATATATATATCTCTCTCCTGTAAGACCACCACCACCACCGCCTGGGAGACTGCCACTACTACAGTCTGCAACCACCACTGTTTGCCACTAACATCACTGTCACCGTCTCTCACCATCTCTCTCATCTCAAGCTGTCTCTCATCTATAAGACTTCCACCACCGTTCAAGAAGACCACCACCAATACCACCGTCGTTCGGGAAGCCACCATCATCACCATCTCCCTCTCACTCGTCCTTGTCTTTCGCCACATATCTCTCATCTCAAGTTATCTCTCTCTCTCCCCTTTGTAAGACCACCACCACTATCATCGTCTGGGAATGCCACCACCACAAATGAAGATGAACACCCTTCTTGCTTTGGACCTGAAATCTCCATCATTGCGTGATCTTCGAAGATTGTAGCAAATTTAGGGCAAGAGGCAATCAATTTTGAAAAGGTTTTCTACTAATCATTTTGTGGTTTTGGTTTATATATAGTTTCGTATTCCCCTATCATCTTCGATGGTTATGTTCATCTTCAATTTTGTTTTGCATCGTTATTGGACTCCGCAACCTTCCATGGTTGTGGTTTTGGTCTTTGATGGCTGTCTTCATCTTCACTTTTGTGTTCATCTTTAATGGTTGTGGTTATGGGTTAAATCTACAAACCTTTGAGCTCGGTTATTATTTGTCTCAATTAGGTCGTTTAAGGTGGTGGTGGACTTTCTGGACGTTGTGATGATGGGTCTTACGGTTAGAGAGATAAAGAGAGAGTAGAGAGAGACTGAGAGGATGAGAGATAGAGGTTTTGGGGAGGAGGAGTCTATACGGGATTTAATAAATATTTGTTAAAAGTTGTTTTTTGGTGAAAAGGCCAAAATACCTTATAACAAAGACAAAACTAATATCAATTTAAACGACAAGTTAGTTAAAAGATTGACATTTTAACAAATTGACAAACTCAAGGATCATCTCAGTAATTTTTTAATATAAAAAACTAAATTAGTGATTTTTGACAAATTACGTGGACCAAATTAGTAATTTACTCTAAATGAAACAAAACTCATTCCCTTGGCGGTAGAAGTGTAATTCTAGCAAACAACAGTGAAGTACTTGGCGCGCATGAACCCTTTATTAGGGTTTAAGGGTCTGTCTTTCCCAAATGCCAACATAAAACCTGTATCCGGACAAAGAAAGCGATAACTCTGTAGTCTGTACATAGAGACGACGAGAATACACCATTTCTGATGCATGAAACCCTCATGCTTCATATCTCACAATCCTTCAATGGCATTCACCAACGGATTTCGATTTTTCCGATGTTATAGTCAGCTGTCTCTACCGATTTCCCCTGCCCGATTATCGAGACAGGGATGCAGCATTAATGGTATTCGCTTCCTTTCGGTCACTTCGCGTTCTAGTCGTCTGACATCCGTGAACTCGAAGCGGCGAGAAATTTCTGCCACCGAAGGTGTGGACGGTGGAGAGGGCGGAAATGGGGGTTTAATCACGGTGGTTGCAGGCGGTGATGGTGAAGGAAGGAATGGAAGGATTGTTCCCACGGAGCTTCATAAAGAGGCTACTGAAGCATACATGTCTTATGCTATGTCGGTTTTGGTTGGGCGAGCATTGCCAGATGTTCGTGATGGATTGAAGCCCGTTCACCGCCGTATATTGTGAGTGTTTCTCAGTTTGATTTGTTATGTAATGAAGCTATGCTTTACAGCTCCTCTTGCTAATTATTACTTCCAAGCATCGATCTTTACAAGAATTAGGTAGACATTTTTCTACAAGTAACATATTTATACACCCTGGCCTTTTATATAGAGTGATGGTTGTGGGGTAATTGCTTTGATCATTTGCTATCTATGTCGGTTCTACTTATGGAATATATTGGAGGATTTTATAGTTGTGGATATTGTTAATGATCTAACTGGGTTGTCTTTTTTTTTTTTTTAAATTTTAATTGCAGATATGCATTGCATGAATTGGGTCTTTCATCACGTAAACCTCATAAGAAATGTGCTAGAGTTGTTGGAGAGGTTATAACCTGACTACAGATTTTTACTTCCTCTTAGCCTGTTCTTTATTGCTGTCTAGTTCTCTTCTCTTTCCAGGATGCAACGTCACCCAGTTGGACTGTTTTCTCTTTCTCAGGTACTTGGTAAGTTTCACCCGCATGGTGATACTGCTGTCTATGATTCGCTGGTCCGAATGGCGCAGGTACTTAAACATAAGTTACACTGGCACAAATGTAATTTAGCATCTTTGGGGAAGTGGGGTTAGGGAATTACACACCAGCAAGGCTATAATCTCTACCGACTTTAGCTTGAAGTTTCATATGCAGATATATGCATGTATAGTTCAATTTATACTTTGTTGATATTATAATTATTTCCAGGATTTTTCATTGCGCTGTCCACTTGTTAGTGGTCATGGGAATTTTGGTTCACTGGATGGAGATAATCCTGCGGCGATGCGTTATACAGAATGCAGATTGGAAGTATGTTCTATGCATCTTATTTATTTATCATCTTAGATCCTATTTCAGTTTTAATTGTTTGTACTGAAGATTTGATGCCTAGGTGTCTCTGCTCTTATTCAGCACTTTGTTTATGGCAAAATGTGACTATTCTCTTGTTTGTTTTTCACAAATGCATTATGTTATTTTCTATTTGGTTACAATCTCTGGTAGATTATCCAAGTGGCCTTTCCATTTATTCTGTTACTTACAAGTTATGTTAAGAATATAGGGATAGTCATTCTTTTAGCTTCATCTTTTCAGGCAGTTACTGAAACAATGCTTTTGTCAGATTTGGATATGGATACGGTACGTATTATTCAGTCTTCTAATCTTCCAATACTAGTACATCTTTCTTACGGCTCTAGTTCATTTATTTGGCAGGTTGATTTTGTTCCAAACTTCGACAATTCTCTAAAAGAACCATCATTGCTCCCTGCTCGGATCCCAAATATATTACTGAATGGTTCTTCAGGGATTGCGGTGATTTTATCTACATATTACAGTTTGACCCTTGCATTTTTACTTTACATTAGGCGTTCAAATCAATATCGTTTTACTGTTTTTCTTTCTAGGTCGGAATGGCAACCAATATTCCTCCACATAATCTCGGGGAGTTGGTTGATGCTTTATCTGTGTTGATTCATAATCCAGATGCCAATGTATTTGTTCTATCTCCTGATATTAAAAGCTTTGCTCCTTTCAATATTTCTGTTGATGGATTATCAACCATTTTTAGTTCATAATTTTCATTCTTTTGTAACCTGTGTTGTGTCACTTGATAGTCTTGCAAATTTGTAACTTGAATCTAGAGAAAGAAAAAGATGTTTTAAGAAAAGCAGTAGAAGTTAAGGCAAATAATGTGCTAAGGGGAACAACCTTGTATCAGTGAGAATGAATAGCCAGGCGCTACAATTTCTTAGTTATTTTCTGATTTTGGCATCCCGAACATCTTGAAGCATTATTTGGAGAGTTCTGATCCAAAAAGTTCACCAATAGCGGGTGTATTTATTAGATGTTCAGGAATGTTAACCCCCTAATCTAAGGGCTGCTTCATCTTGTAACAGCTGCAAGAATTGATGGAATACATGCCTGGACCTGACTTCCCAACAGGAGGAATCATAATGGGAAATCTTGGGTATCCTCTCTCTCTCTCTCATGTGTGTGATCATAAAATTGCATGTATCGTACTATCGTGATTTATTATAGAAAATGTAACTAGAAATTTGTTTTTTTCCTTAAAGGAGATGTAAAATTAACGTAGTTGAAGGTGTAAGATATGTTGATAATAGTGTTTCACTTGCACATTCTTACTGATACAGCATCTTGGAGGCGTATAGAACAGGACGTGGACGTGTAATAGTTAGAGGAAAGACAGAGATTGAAATATCTGATTCTAAAACAAAGAGTGCAGCGATTGTAGTGAAAGAGGTCTCTCTCTCTGTATATATGTGTGTGTGTATGACTCTTTTCCGATTGACACTGTATGTATGATGCTAGTGCACACACTGCTGCTTTTTAACTTGTTATGAATTTGTGTTATATACTTGTACATGGAACAGATTCCTTATCAGACCAACAAATCCTCTCTTGTTATGAAAATTGCTGAGCTGATTCAGAACAAGGTACCCTTCATGTTGTTTGTTAATTTTATTTTCTATTAGGGTAAGCCTGCCTTGTTATATAACATTCTTCAACTTTACTTTATGCAACTGTGACGAGCTACTTCTCTCTGTATTTCTTATTTTGTTTTGATCTTTTGCGTCATATAACCTGAAATTCACTCTTCTTTTGTTAAGACTTTGGAAGGCATAAGTGACATCCGCGACGAGAGTGATCGATCTGGAATGCGGATAGTCATCGAGGTAACAATATAAGATTCTTGCATCAATCCTCATTAGCTGGGGAGATAAACTGATACAATGAAGGTTAACTGTTTTCCACCAACTTAAACTTTGTTTATTCAAATTCTTCAGCTTAAGAGGGGAGCTGATCCATCCATTGTTCTGAATAACTTATATCGCTTCACTGCCCTACAATCAAGTTTTAGCTGCAACATGGTTGGGTGAGTTGTTTTTAAATATACAATTTTTATTTAGTTCCAGAACACACTTCTATACCAGGTTGGTTGGTTTCTGATTTCTCATGTTTAATTTTTCTGGCAGCATTCTCGATGGACAACCTAAGCAAATGGGTTTAAAGGAAGTGCTTCAGGTTACTCGTGCCAGCTGATGCATATACTTAGTTCATCTCAATACTTATATACGATCAATTAATGTAGTTTGGATGACCACTACTAGTTTATATTCATCTGTGACCTATCTCATTCATTCACTTTGCTTGCTGATCTTTTTGAGTAAAGGCCTTTTTGTTATGTAAGTCGTAAGGTGCCTTCTTTTGATAAGTGTTTATTTACTTGTTATTTTAATCATGCAGGCATTCTTGGATTTTAGATGTTTGGTGGTTGAGAGAAGGGCAAGGTTTAAGCTTGCACATGCACGAGAAAGAAATCATATTGTTGAGGTATACTAATACGTTTTAGGTACTCTCTTAAATGACCTAGTTGCAGGAGCTATAGAAATGTTTGATTAATCTAGTCACAAATATGATTGGTATGTATGTATGTGTGTATTTTATGTAAATGTATAGGCACAAAGTTTCTCACCCAGCATTTGTTCACCGGGTGATTTTGGTTTTCGATTGGACTTCGTTAACAACTGTTACTAATCACCACAAACATTTTTCTCGTTTTTTTTATCAAATCAAGGGCATCATAGTTGGGCTCGATAATATCGACGATGTAATTGATGTAATCAGAAAAGCTTCAAGCAACTCCATGGCATCAGCTGATATAAGGAAAAGTAAGTCCCATTATTGTTTTATCTTTTTATGGTGACATGCTCTAAATTATCACTTGCTCTAAGAGCTTATGATGTCAAACCTTCCTTATATGATGTGTATTGCAGAGTTCCAATTATCTGAAAAACAAGCTGAAGCAATATTAGATATGAACTTGCGCAGACTTACATTGCTTGAGGTGCAACATCTTCTCTTATTTGTTGTCAGATTAATTGAATGTTGCTTATTTTAATTGTACTTTTGGAGCATATTAAGATTTGGTCTTTGTTATTCTGCAGAGAGGCAAGTACATTAGTGAAGGAAAATCTTTGATGGAACAGATTTCTTACTTGGAGGAACTTTTGTCAAGCAGAAAGCAAATATTGCAGGTATATCTTCTAAATTGTTCATTAGTTTTCATCAATGTGGTAAGTAGATACAAGCATCTTTAGTGTAAAGCTCAAATTCGTATTTCATGATCTAGCATCACTTATGCGATACAAATTGTTATTGATTTCTAAAGCGAACTCTCACGTTTTTTGGTTCCATACCCGTATTTTATCATTGATGTCGGTGTATCTACTGAACCTTACTTCTGTTTTCTTTACTTAGGTAATTGAACAAGAAGCAAGCGAGATAAAGAACAAGTTCTCCACTCCACGGCGTTCCATGATGGAGGATGCTGATAATGGCATGCTTGATGAAATAGATGTTATCCCCAATGAAGAAATGTTACTGGTACTTAGAAACCCTAACACTTGGGTTAAAATTTCTTTGGTTTTGTTATGTTGAAAAATGTCCTATATTGACTGCAGGCACTTAGTGAAAAGGGTTATGTCAAAAGGATGAAACCTGACACTTTCAATCTACAAAATCGTGGAACGATTGGTAAATCAGTTGGAAAACTGAGAGTCAATGACACTATGTCTGACTTTCTTGTCTGTCGCGCCCATGATCGTCTCCTATATTTCAGGTACTTCCAACAGTTTCCACTTTGTTTTGTTATGTACCTTTTTAACATATGATTGTTGAAAGGCAAAAGATTATTTAGATGCACAAAAATCATTTATTTGTAGCGATAAGGGTATTGTGTATTCTGCTCCGGCATACAAAATTCCAGAGTGTTCTCGTGCAGCGGCAGGTACACCTCTGATCCAGGTATGCTACCTTACACGTCAATTTCCCCATGAACTAAGAATTTGACCTTTATGCCCTTTTGCTGACTAGTTTTTATGTTCACTTGTTACCAGATTCTGTCTTTGTCAGATGGTGAAAGAATTACGTCCATTATTCCTGTTAGTGAATTTGCTGAAGATCAGTATCTACTGATGCTTACCGCAAATGGCTACATTAAAAAAGTTTCTTTGATGTACTTTTCATCTATTAGGTCCTCTGGGATTATAGCACTTCAACTGGTTTGTTCTGATCTTCCGCTGCTTGATTTTTAATAGTAACAAAAATAAAATTATCTCTGTAGTCTCACATTGCCTGGCTGTTAGGTTCCTGGTGATTCACTCAGATGGGTACGCCATTGCACCAATGAAGACTATGTTGCAATGGCTTCACAAAATGGATTGGTTATTCTTAGTTCTTGTGAGATTGTAAGTTGTTTTTGTTAATCAATAGCCGAAAGCCTATACAAGTATACATCATATACTATAATGGACTGAGAATTAACTATGTTAATGTTGTAGATCAGAGCACTTGGAAGAAATACTCGAGGTTCGGTTGCAATGAAACTGAAAGAAGGGGATAGAATGGCATGTGTTGATATTATTCCTGCAGCCAAGCAGGATGGCATAAAGAGTGTGCCTGGCACTCTTGACGGCCAGTAATTTCTTTACCTTAATGTTATTGTTGCAAAGTAGCAAATCTCTTTGTTTGCTTGATTATCTTTTTTTTTTGAAGTTACTAATAATTCAATCCTATCTGCAGTAAGCGATCACATGGCCCATGGCTGTTGTTTGTGTCCGAGAATGGTTTTGGAAAGCGAGTTCCTCTCAGCAGCTTCCGCCAATCTCCTTTGAATAGGGTTGGTTTGATAGGGTACAAGGTATGCCTCCATCTACCTGAACCAAGTTTAATGTCAATTTATTTATTTTCCATTCTTCCTCTGCTGTTTTCACTCTGCTTGAATTTATTTTTGACGATTTTCTTTTATGTCATTAAGTTTTCATCCGAAGACTGCATGGCTGCTGTTTTTGTAGTTGGTTTTACTTCAGCAGGTAATGTTGTTTTCAGATTTCCATCTGTGGTGCATATGAGTTCATCAAAGCTACTACCATGACCATTAATAATTCATTTATACTCTTTTTGTGCTTTACAGATGATGGTGAAAGTGATGAACAAGTTGTGCTTGTGAGTCAGAGTGGTACAGTGAACCGAATAAAAGTCAGGGATATTCCTGTACAGTCACGATATGCAAGGTATATAGGCAGTGTTCTGATAATCTTTACTCAAAACCACCTAATCATTCAAATTAAAGTTGTCTAGGTTTATGTAATCCTATACTTAGTATTGTTTTGGTACTGTGTTTCTCTTGTATAGTTATTTTATGAAACTTACTAATTTTCTTGTATTATGGACACAATTACACAAAATAGTTTACTTTTTTTTTACATTTTTTGGTGATTTGATTATGTATAAATCATTGATAATCATTGTTTTGTATTGTAATTGTGAATTGTATCTCAGGGGAGTGATATTAATGAGGCTTGAGCATGCTGGGAAGATTCAATCAGCTTCCTTGATTTCAGCTTCAGAAACGGAGCTCGAGGAAGTAGAAGCTGCTGCCGTGTAAGATTTTAACTTGAGTTAACTATGGCTTGTGATCATGTGGAGGTATGTCTACCCTGGTTAGATTCAATGATTAATCTCACTTGTAGCCTTCTGTAATATTGATTGGAACTATTGACCATGCACGGTGGACTCATGGTCAACCTGATTGAGCAACTTTCGCAACTTGGAACTGCTGTAAATGTTCTGCAATCGAAACAAGACTGGGTCTGTCCGTGTTCAACCCCCGCGGGGATAGGAAAAAAGGGGGGGGGGGTAACTTTTGTTGCACCAAGTATAATAGTTAGTATCTTTGTTTTTTGTATTTTCGGAATTTTAAGAGCATCTCTTTTATCATTTATATAAATTGCTTGCTTTTGGTTGGAGGGAATTTCATAGAGATATTCCAGGTCGTTACTTTTGGAGACAACTTTGATTTTAAGTATAAACGTACGTCGAAGCATAAATGTGGTCCGACACTCCGACCGATGGGCATATATTAACGGGAATGCTAAAAACAAAACTTATATGACCTCAGATTCCAATGGTTAGCCCAGGGCATCTAGCTTAGTGGTAAGGTGTTTGCCCATGGCCTAGGTCATGGGTTCGAGTCCTGTCGTTGACAAAAAGGTGTAGATTTAGGAAATGTGTATAAGTAGATTAGAGTGTGAGTATGTTCTGTTGTTTTTTGAAAAAAAAGATTTCAGTGGTTACAGACCCTCGGGTGGTTTGGTCCGACCATTGGGGCCTCCAACTTAAAGTTTTCTTGACTGTCAAGATTTTTTTTGTTTTTATGTATTTATATCTAATTCGATTTAAATTGTATGAGGTTGGTGATTTCTGTTAGTTGTATGCTATCTTATGTAATGAATTTTTAGTTTTTCTTTCTGATGATTAAGATAAAATCTGACGGTATTTTAACAGAGTTTGCTATAATTTAACAATCATCTGATGAGTTACTATGTAGAGCACTGCTTCCCATAGAAGATATCAAGAGTTCTACTCTTATAGGGTTTTCAATCCGGGATGAGGAGGGGGATGATTTGATAACGGTCATGGATATATCGGCTAGGTCGCGCAAATCTTTCTCAAGAGATTGGCACCTTGGATAACCTGAACAAAGAGTCGGCAACATCCCCCGTTTTCTGTAGGCCGTACCTTTTGTGGATTTAATTACTTTTGACTTGATTTTCTTACGCTTTTGTCCTTTATTCACGTGAAAAAATTAAAATACCTTTATAATTGTATTAATCAATTTATTTTTAGTTCATTTAAAAATGATATATAATAAGTAAATAATTGTTCTATTAGAATAATAGACTAATTTGGTTAATTCTTTCCTCTCTTTAATCCTCTCCATCATATCCAACCATCGACACAAACTCCGGCTACCAGTCCTCGAGTCTTCGACCATCATCTCATCTGTACAAAAATATTCAATTAAACAATTATTTAACCAAGAGTAATTAGGTAATTTAGTAAACCTTTCATCTTCAAGACTCATGGACTCTAGTCACCAACTCCAGCCTTGCCACTATTGCCACCTCCTCTGCCTAAATTTTAAACGCATTTAAGAACAATTAGGGGCTTGAGAGCTACAAGTTAGTAGTCATGAGAGAGACATGAAAGGCAGAGAGAACGATCGAATTTAGGTATCTTGGTCAAATTGACATAGAGTTGGTGGTGGTAGCGTTAAAATTGGTGAATGTGGGCGTTGGTGGTGGCCGGAGGCCAACTTTGGATTAGTGGTGAGAGTTAAGTGATAAGAGGGATAGAGAAGAAAGAGAGCGTGTGAGAGAAAGAAATATAGTGGTTGTTTATTTTTTACAAAAATAAGTTATTTAATGTTATAAATTCAATTAAAAACTAAAGAAAAATAAATTAATAAATATGATAAATGTTTTGATCACTTAATGTGAAGGAGGAACCAAAAGTCTAGAAAATCGGATTGAAAGTGACTAAACATGTAGACAATACATCATATACACAAAATCCAAAACTTACACCAAACTCCTTTGTTTATGGTTTATTTCTAAATTATTATGTTTTGCCGTACAAAACGCGACCTACTGTAAGTTAGAAATTAGAGTAAATTACAAGTTTCATCTATGTGGTTTTCGTTAAATTTCAAGTTTGATTCTTAACGTAATGAAAATGCACTCATAGTTCCTATCTTGAATATATGGTCCTTGCAACATCTTTTACCTTCATACTAACTTATTACACCCACATATAGCAATTTTGAGAGGAAATTGTTGGGAAGCAAGGGATCAGAAGAGGAGTACAACTGATATAAGAAATCAAATGCAGAATTGAAGAGATTGTAGAGTCAAGTTCATCATCTCTTTCAAGATTTAAAGCAAAGAGGTATGTTTCTAGGAAATGTTATTGATTTGTATTAGAGTAAATTTAATGACTTAGTTGCCACATGGTGTGTAACACCAAGTCACTGTTTGGATGTTGTTTGTAAGTTGTAACTCAATTCCATGCTTTTGATGCATTAAAACCAAGTTTTAAGGTTTAAAATGGTAAAAGATGGCGTTTTGACCCAAAAGGGTCAAAGGAGTATACAATTGTTTCAAAAGGTGATTAAAAGATGTTTTATGATCGGAACTTGTTGGAAATGTGGCCATCCGAGGATGAGGGAGGTTCAATTGAGAATGCAAATAATTGTGAAAATAAGAGACTTAATCCTAACCCTTCATTTGATTTGATCAGATGGTCTATATTTGACCCTTCATTTTATTTATAACCCAATCATGAATTACGGTGGCTGTGAATTGCGACCGTAAGATCTAATCGATCAACATCTAATGGATGACTAGGATTTGTTCTCTTATTCTCACCTAAAATCTCATTCCTTCAATAACCCTCCCCATCCGAGGATAGCCACAAAATGATGCTTTTAGGAAAGTCAGACACTTCAAGTTTAAAAATAGGTACACATTATCCAAGTTTAAAAGATAATTCAACATATTTATATTCTTTTTCAATATGGAATCGTTTCATAATATTATATTATCTGAAATATTTTTGGTATTTGTGTGTTTAAGCCATGTTCATAAGTTTTACTTTTTATTTTTGTTCAATGAAAATTATAATGTTTTCACCTCGATCACTACATTCGCTCTTCTACGAGTATGTTTGGTATAAAGCTTTTTGATGTTTTTAAGAGTGGAAAACTTTTTTTTTAAAGAAAAATCTTGAAAACAAAAACTACTTGAAGTAGCTTTGAAGAGCTTTTATAACATTTAGTATGTAAAATTACATAAAGAATCTTAATGAATGGTTTTATCATTTAATTTTTCAAATATATCATTTTATACTTTTTAGTTCCAACTTTCAATCACTCTACCAAACACATTTATACAAATAAAAATACCACTTTTTAGCTGCAACTGTTATAGCGAAAGACGCCATGATCCAAATGTTGAATACAGTTCATTAAGCATTCGACTTTACGGATCTGCAGCTATTTCCTAATTTTAGTTGTTTTATGTAAATCACATGATTACCAGGATTTCTATAACTAACACAATCTCTTTATCTTGTTAAATTCGGTTTCTTGTTTAATTTTCAAAATCTTGGCCCTGTATGGGGATGTCATGTAAAATGCAATATAGTAAATTACAAATTTTGTCCCGCGTTTAGCTAGAAATCACGGGTTTGGTCCCTATGACCCGAATGTATTACATATTTTGTCCACATGGTGTTAATTAGACGTTAAACAATTTTAAATGACCATTATGTCCTTTTTTAACATGTTGTTTGTAGTTAATTTCAGTTTTAGTACATCATGGCACCTTTTATTTAAACATATTTACATTAAATTAATCATTTATTATAGCTAATTATTATTTTATTAACCATTAATATTATTATTATAAATAAACTAAGCCTAATTATTTAACCCACGTGTCGTCTTCTTAGTGGATTTTGAATATGTAATTAACTAATTATTGTAATAGTTTATTGTATAAGTAGAAAGTTACCCTCTCTCAACTAAATTATGACCCATTGTGTTATGGAATTATTAGTTAACTAGACTAAATGCCCGTGTGATACACGGGTTTATAAACGATAATAAATATTAAAAATTAATAAAAACGTATTAAATAATAATAAAACGCGAATTAAATGATAATTTAAAAAATGGCGACGTACGGTATTAACACTCTAACCAGCGGTGGAAACATCGACGGGAGCGGGAGGGCAGACTTGAAGGCAGAAACGTGGTATCATAATACGAAGAGACGTGATTGTATATCTTATATAAGTCATCAATCATTATTGTTACAATTAATGGTAATAAAATTAAACGTTATTGGTTATAATTAAAAAGAATTTAAAATGAGTGTAAAATATTTTAGAATGATAAAACTAAGAATTTGGTTAATTATGATATTTTGAAATATTATAAAGGGTAAATATGATATTTGTAAATTAAGGTGGGCAAATACAATTTTATATGATTTAATAAGGGCATATATGAAATTATCTCTAATAAGTTTGACTCTAAAAAGTCAAAATTGATTTTTTGATTTTAAGTGAATGAATGGTCAAGATTAAATATTATTTAAATGAATGGTTCAGATCATCTAATAAATTTTATCAAATTAGTCTTTTATTTATATTAGAAGATGAGTTTTGGTTTCATGATCAATTTATGATAAAAGAACCCGAAGGGTTAATTTTGACAAAGAGCCAAAGATGTGTAAGTATAAAAGGAATTTCAAGACCTCAAAAAAATCTAATTAATCAGTGTTGTTGCTAGAAGAATCGAGAGATAGAAAGGGCCAAGGTTGAGGAATTAAATTTAAAAGAATTACACTTGATTTCAAAGAGTTATTGCTAAACAAGTGATAAGGTATGTGTTTTGTACTTTAACTAGTGCCAATTTTGGGATTAAAGTTAGGTTTAATGAACTGTTTGTGTTCGAACGGTAAGCATGTAATGTCGAGAATGCAATTAATCGTAAAGGGTTTGCTTAAATGATGTCCAAGTTATATTTCAAAAATATTTTTTATTAAATAGTTAAGTTTTGTGAGAGTTTAATTTTGAAAAAAGTCAACTGTTGTTCATGATTCTTGAATCTCCAAACTAGTGAATCGTCAAGTTATAGGATCACATCCCTACGAGGATTCCATTTGGATCGCCAAGTTAGGAGGGGTTTTAAGAACGCGAAATGTGACTAATCTCGGAATCGCCAAGTAATTCAAAGGGACAGATCATCAAGTGGTGGTGATTTGGAAATCTCCATGAGTTCTTGGCTAGTGAATCATCAAGTGGCTAAGGCCACAGGATCACCAAGTGGCCAATGCCACTGGATTGCCAAATGGCTAAGGCCACAGGATCACCAAGTAACCAATGCCACTTGATCGGCAAGTGGCTAAGGCCACCGAATCGCTAAGTCTGTCTTGGTTTAGAATCGCCCAAGTGTGTGTTAGAGTTCGGGTTTTGGGGTGTTGTGGGAATTGAGATATATAACCTTAACTAGTATCTAATTTAGTAAGAACTGTGATTATAGGTGTTTGCCGGTAGACTTGTGTAACTTTCAGATTTATTACTGATACCAAGATAACTGTATAACTAACCAAGTGAGTATAGTGAACTTTCTTTTATTGTAATATTGTTGTCTCTGAAGGTGGTATTGTTATAATTGTGCTCTTTGTGAGCATTAGAGTTATTGTCTTGGTATGAGGTTCAGAGAATTGAAGTCTAGCATTTGTTATTGGGCCTTCATACTCTTTTTTTATAATGATCTTTCCTACCGACATATTATAGTTTTTGTTATTGAGTATGCTTACCAAGCGAAAGCTTATCAATTTATTATCATTGAATTGCAAGAGGTTAGGGAAAAGATAAGGACACGACTCTAGCTGCTTAATGTAAAAGACGGTTCCAATCTTTTTGTAAACTAAAAAACATACTTTTGTAAAAAGCATTTGCTTCATTAAAAAATGTAATTATGTAACAAACAATTAGTTTACATTCCTAACTTTTGTACATGTATATAGGAAACTAGTTTAACATATTGAAGAATGTTCAATATAGTCCATAATTAATTCATAGTCCTAAGGGAGTATTTTTAGCCTTTGGATTAATGACATCAATAGTCCAGATTAAATTTTAAAAATTTGGGCGGAGTGGCAATTTCGTAATTTTTCGTAATTCATATGTAATGTTTTTACAAATCACATGTGATTGTATACTGAATCACCTGTAATTGAATATTAAAATTTTAGGACTATGTTTTTTAAATTGAGTTTATTGAACACAACTCTTAATATATTATATAGTCTAGTTATTTAATTATAAAATTGGGTCTTTACATTTATACTATTTTTTTTTCTAGCCGCTGAATTTTATGAATGGTTTAACCTTAATGTTTAGTCCAACACTTACTTTTATTTACCCTTTACTCATTTACCGATTAATGAGCATTTTTTTAAAACTAATTTCCAAAGTTTACACTCAATTTCAATTTTAACCCCTTAAAGTTTTTTAAAGTTAGTTTACCCCCTTTTAACCTATACTAAAGGCATCATGTATCCGAAAACTCTCAAATCTCTCCCTTAAACACTCTCTCAATCCAGAGCGTTTGTCTCTCCATTCTTCATTTTCGATTAACAGGAGTAGCTATAGACACAATGAACATCAATTTCTTTAGGCATGTTTGTTTGTGGGTAAATCAGATGAAGTTAATTGTCAAACCACTACACTCTCTCTTTCTTCGATTGTTGTTCAATATATTTGATCACCTTCTTCATTGTTTTGATAACTATTCATGTTCATCATCCAGTGTTCATGTTCTTTAATGGATTCGTTCATGTCTAGGTTTATTTCTTGTCAGTTGGATTGAACTTGATAGACATTCAGACATTCAACCAGAATCTAAATTCCAGTACAGAAATAATAATAAAAATGGTTGAAATAGTTTAGCACTCAAAGTTTACACTTTATTTTGGTTTATCCCGTAAAATTTTCTTTTAAATGGTTTAATCCTAATGTTTAAGTTGACAGCTACTTTAATCCCTTAAATTTTGTTTGGTTTGTAGTTTAGCCATTTCGTTTACCTGTATTATGTTATTGTAGGTTAAAAGGGTTAATCGAACAAGTAACCTAAACTTTAGCGTTAAACCATTAAAACAAAGCTTTATGTGTTAAACCAAAATAGAATATAAACTTCGGGATATCAAGATTTCATATTTATATATTATAAATGAAAACCGAGTTGACTCAACTATTGAACTAGCTAACCCGCGATCCGGTAATGCGACTAGGTTAAGTAAAAACCTGGATTTTAAAATATTGATTGCAAAATCCTTTTTTATAAAGAGAAAAACAAGAAAGATGGTGGGACCGTCGGGGACCAGGTCCTGTGCAGCTTGGTGCGGACCCACGGGCGGAGACATGCCTGTGGTACGTGATTCATGGCTTGATGGTGACGCCTTTTAAATAAAATGGAGTTTAATGTTTGTCTTTTACAAACATCTACACAGCTTTCCCTACTTGATTACTTTCTCCGTTACGTAATTCATATTTAATATTTAATACCAAATAATCTTTGTGTAAATTTGAGATAACCTTTTTTTAGTCAAAGCCTAAAGTAGCCATACTTGTGGAATTTGTAAAGAATGAGTAACCATTTTGAACATAACTCAATGTGTATTAGTTACTAATTAACATCCTAGTAGTAGATAAAAAGGACGAAAAAATTTAGATGAACCAATAAGTCGATTCATTGTTTTAAATGACCGTGGTTGGTCAAAAGCCATACAGTCTTCACGTAACCCATAAGTATCCAAGTGTTAGACGTGTAAAAAAAGAAGAAGGTCACACGTGAGGAGACTCGTTGAGTAATGTACCACATTGGACAAAAAGTGACTTTGTAATGTGTGCTTAATAAGGGTCATAGGCTACTACACTTATAATCAATTGTTTTTAGATTGCAACTCTATAAACTTACAAAAAAGACCGTGTCTATGAGTTTTATTTCAAAAAGAAACAAAAAAAGAGATTAAGAAGGAAATGGATAAGATATACAAAAAGTTGTGTTCCAATTGGTTTTCTGAATCACATACAATCAGAACTAATAAATTATGTAAAAAATATTGGTATAATATAACCAAATATTTCCCTTTCTCTATGCAAAACTAAAAAAATAAGAAAAAACTATTATCATTTATTTCCTTAGTTTTTCTGAATTTTTTTGTTTACAAACTAAAAAAATATAGAATCAATGATTACTGGTTACTAAGAATATAATATGTGTAGGCAGGGTATTGGGTTTGACAAGCCCAAGTATAGGGCGAACAGACTGGGTAAAACAAAACTCCAGGCCCAACAACCCGGCCCATTAGGGTTTATTATGACAAGACGATATTACAAACCCCTTGTTATCTTCTTTCAGAAAAACAGGGTTTATCTTTTAGAATTGTCATCAAATGCAAGAATCAAAACCCCTTGGTGGCGGTGCTAGTGGTATTCCGATCACCGGAGTAGGATTAGTACCACCGATGATGACCGGAGAAAAGGAAAATGGAGGAAAATCAGCGAGGAAGAAGAAGCTACAGCTACCGAGCCCAAAGGAGATGGTGGCACACTACGAATCCAAAGGGATGCAGCCGCAGGAGGCTTCTCTGAAAGTCATCGGCGATCTCCAGAACCTTCTGTTTAGAGTCGTCACCACCAATAAGAAAACCGCCACCGGCGGCGGTATGACGGAGATGGACGCCATTAACACCCGCTTACTAAGGCTAGAATCAAAATTGGACTCGAAGCCAGGATTCCCCCAAACACTAGCAATTGGTATCGTATCTGGAGCTGTGTTTCGTGTCATCCCACACGTCGCTCATATCTGGAATTCCGTTCGCTCCTCTACTTCTTCTTCGAATTGATGTATGTGATTTGAGTTTTTGATTTAATTGGCATAAATTGAATGATGTTTAGTCGTGTAGAGCTCTATGTAAACATCGATTTCTTCATGTTATGTATGTAAATGTGACGGAAGGCAGGACAATTTTGTTCGGAGGGTAGCTTCATTCCCCAGTCACCACTGCCCTGTTGTTAGATGTTCCAAAACGCAACCCACCCCTATGAACAAGTGTAATTATGCCGGCGTGGCCGACTAGAACCCTCGGCTCAATGTTGTAAAACTTGGCCTACTTAGTTCAATACTCGATACTTGGAATGGTACTAATATAATTTGAAGGTAAGCGGGCTAAATTACTCGGACTGTCGACAACTCAGTAATTAGAGGCAGTTGGTTTTATTTTTTAACCCTAATTTTGGTCATTTTTCATTCTTGTTCTCCGCATAGACTGATTAATTGCTACTCTCCGACTAGTCTTTCGACTACCGCTTAAGTTTTACAATACTGATATCAATTGGCAATGGCTACGCCAACTCCCAGGTCTGCGTCCGACGTGGCTTGTGGTTCCCGTGCAGGCAACATTTGTTTTTTTCCTAATTTCAAGACAAAGGGAAGTAGAAAATTGTGGTACGGGTTCAGAGTGAACTGATATAGGGTATTCTTGTGGTGAGAAAGATGGTGTGACGTGCCATTGATGTGTTATAGTGGTTCGGGCTCCGTGGACAACTACTCATTGCTCTAAGAAACAAGTTATTCGTTTAGGTAAAATTGTAAAGAAAAAAAAGTAGAAGAAGAAAAATATTCAAAGCATAAGATAAAATTCAACGCCATCTAGACCGTCAACAACCTTTTAATTTCACATTTTTTAGTCATGTCAGCATCTCAACATTTTTACCTATCAATCTATCTACTCTTCTAACCCTTTTACTCCAAATTTCCTTGTTTTTCACTATATCTTAATTTGGGCATCGTTTCCCTTTACGTTGAGTGGTCGGCAAGTAGTTCACCATCCGTATTTTGCTCCATCCACAACAAACCCCACGCATGCGCCCTGCTCCACGCTTACATGATGAGGGATGCCAACGGCGATTTTTAATGCGAGATGTCACGATTAATTATCATTTTCTTTAGTTCTTTGCCACCCATTTTGGAAATGTTAACTATTAGAACACATAAGTTGTCGATTTCAGTGTAGAAGTCATTGTAATGGCCATACTTGATCATGAAACACAAGGTAAACCAGCAATTGCCAGGAAAAGAAAAAAAAGAAGAAAATTGCATGACATTAAAAAATATCTCTAGAGTAATATGTGAGGGATGTATGAGGGTAGTGAAGTCAAGTTTGTAACTTCACCACTAATGTATACTGATTAAGGGTGAGTATAGAAACTGAAAAAACTGAAACAAATCCGTTAAAACTGAAACTATTTCAAAAACCGATGATTTGGTTTTAAATTTTGAAAAAACAATTGAGTTTTGTTCGGTTTCGGTTTTAACAAAAAACCAACCAACTAATATTTAATAATATATGTTTTTTAATTTTATAGTTATTAAATAGAAGTCAATGAAACCCATTAAATATTTCAAGGTACGGTTACTAGGGTCAATAACTTTTCATTCCCTTTGTCGTTTACCTCTTTTCAGATCGACGTTTATATTATGATTATATGGTTACAAAATATGTTTATATTTTGAACATTTGAGCTGAAAATGGTATTTAGTCTTGAAATATATTATTAAACATTAAATTTTAATACCGAAAATTAGATATTGTTGCTGAAATTTTTATATAATACTAGAAAAATGAAGGTTAGTACAATAAATTATATATTAATGTTAAAAATCAGGTGTGTTCAGTTTTAAAACTGAAACTGAACCGTTAATGACTAAAACCCGCCAAAACCGAAACCGAAACCATTGGGCTTGAAAATTCTAAAACCGGAATTAGCGGATTAGGTTCGGTTTGAACTTAAAACCGCCCCATACACACCTCTAATACCGATCGTAAATATATTAATTTATTTTTTGGGTCTTACCACCATAGTTCTTAATAACATGAAAGATGACTGGACTCCCAAAATTAAGATTAAAATCAAAATTAATACCCAAGTCGTAAAACATCTTACAATATACTATTTTGGACAGGGTAACGAGTATGATTTACAACAATGATGGAGTGATGGATGGATCAACAGTGGTCTGGATGGGAGCGACGGTGTTGTTGGATGGGGTTGATGACGGTATGGATGAGATCAGGGAAAACGAAAAACAACTCAGGCAATCTTAACCCTTTTATTTTGCTGTTAAAGAAATTTTATCAACATATAGGGTATGTTTGGCGGGAGCTTTTCAAAGCTTTTAAGAGCTGGAGCTTTTAGTTTTTAGAAAATAAGCTTCATTAGC